>JANPWX010000182.1:992600-1075729 GCA_024734555.1 Trochalopteron elliotii | reverse complement strand
TTTGATTAAAAGAGGGAGTAGAAAGGCATTGCCTGCTCTTGCCTGTTTTTTTACCCATCTTTTCTTACTCATGTTTAAACTAGAAATTTCAAGCTTTCCCATTGTGGAGATTTGCCATACATCTGTGTCACCCAGGTCTGACCTCTTCACTGCTGATCTAAGACGGACTGGTTAGTGCTGAATATTGCCTTTGGTGTATCATGCAGATACAACAAGTATAGTTCTCTCTTTTAGCACATCTTTAGGTACCTTCCGTGTGTTGTTCCTGTTGCATGACAAGGTGTCTGCGCTGAGGACCTTTTGCTTTCTTTTCTCATCAGTTAAACACTCTAGTGTGGGAGGAGTTGGCTGTTCCTTTGCACTGTCTCTGGTCTTACATGTCAGTGTTGACATCCTGTTGCTCAGCTGATTTGTTCAGGATGGCTGAACACTCTTGGTTCTGTTTATTTATTTATTTTTTAAAAAGGTATTTTCTTTTCCTCAGTAGCTAGGTCCAGCCATAGAACAGTTGAAATGTATGCTGCTGTTGGGGGCTAGGAGATGACTGGGAAATAGCATAAAGTCAAATGGAGTGGTGGCTGTTGCTGCTCTGCTGCTCTTGTTAAATACCATCTTTTGTTGTACTCCTACAACATGTTCTCTTCTCACTAGAATTCCCTTTTTTCCCCTCTGTCTTACATTTGACTTGTGTCAAACACAACAAATGCAGCAGGTAATAAAGCAGAAATGGATCATTGAAATGAGTTTGAGATCCTTGAGGAGAATTTGGAAATAATGGCATTATTTTTCTCCTGTCCTCTTTCCATTCCACAAGGAGTTCTTATTTCTCTAAATAATTTAACATTCTGTAGTATGTTGTGCTTCCAGTCTTAAGAACAGATGCTCTGTCTGCCTTCATATGACATCCAACACCCATTTTATTTAGAGGAAAAAAGTGAGACAGGCAAATAATACTATTTTTTCCCCAGTTCTGGGTCTGACCTTGATGGTACTGGTTTGACCTGCAGCCTGGGTGACATCCAGGTTCCTGGCTGAATGCTTTGAAGTAAGAGTAAAACCAGGCAGGAGAGATTTGTCTTGTATATGCCCTGCCACCTCTAGATCTTGATTGTTTATTTTGGCTTTTTTTTTTTTTTAATCAGTCCTGAAGTGGTAAAGACCCTGGTTTCTGAGGTATCAGGAAATCTGCTCTGGTTCCTGCAGAGTTTCTTTCGTTAATTCAACTGGAAGATGAGAGGAGAGGGAACAGTGTGAAATTTGTGCCCGCTCTGGGAACAGTGACTGCAGGGCTGTTAAATCTAATATCAAGCTTTTGATGCTGCGTTGTTCCTCTGAACAGGATCCAAAGACCAATTTAATATTCTTATGGAATTGTGTCACCACATCAGATGAACCTTCCTCCCAGTGAGCTGCTATTCATTAAAAACTATCTCCCTGGCAGCAAGGCTTTCAAAAAGTCTTTTTTTCAGCACGGGCACAGCACAAACAACAACAAAAAGTATTTCTCTTCATCAAGATATTATGTGTCCGTAAATCACTACCTTAGTGCCACCTGGAACCTGCAGGGAAGGGTGCAAGTCCATTTCTGGTAGTTGCTTACACTTCTTTATTCTGACAGCCATGGGAGTTGGGGTTTGTGTGATGCTGTGGGTAAAGTGGAAACCTGTAGGTCTGTGAACCTCCTTGCTGGCTTTAGAGAAAACAGAGCCCAGAAAGGCTGAGAATTCTCATCATCTTGCAGGGCGGACTCAGAGTTTTTAGTCACCTTCTAGTATCCCACCTAGTAATAGGGTTTAACTCAGTCAAAGTGTGTTTTGAGAATTACAGATGGAGAGTCCATTAGCAGAAGGAGCTGCAAACAGCCCTATACAGCTTGTATATCCATCAGTCTATCAGCATTAAATACTCTGCTTTGTGACAAAAGCCCCGAATAATTTTCAGAATAACTTTTGTTCTCAAGTGTAAATAAAACAAAATAACCTATAGAGCATCTACTCTTTGCTCTCAGAAAAGATCTGTGGTGGTGTGTGAATGAAATACTTTATTGATGGCTGCTATCTGTTACTCAGCCCTAAGAAAAGCTCATTTGAATTCTGCTTTTTATTTCTCCCTGTTCTTCTGCTGCATGACTTCTGAAAACCAGTTAGGATATACTAAACCCAGGGGATGTATTTCAAGAACATCTGATCTCTGTGTCTTATTTTGTCCTATTGGCTTTGAAAGAGTCTCCTGGCTCGTGTAGCTTGTGATGCCCTTTGAATAAAGAGATGCAACAAAAGAAAATACAAGAAAATTTGATGTAATGTGTCACTAATGCCAGAAGAGGGTAGGCCAGTTCAAGAGAAATTTGCTTGACTTTTGTGCAGGTAGCAACTGGTTTTGGAAAAACACCTTATGCACTGAAGATCTTTTCATTGCAGATGTTGGAGTAATTAGATTGTCGCTGTGACTGTTGGTTATTTTTGTTTAAGCTTATTCTTACTACTGCATGTTCAAAAGCTCATGTTTCTTTCTCTTCCAGCTCCTATGTTAGGTTTGATATTATTCGAAGGATAATGACAAGGTTTTTTGGAATTGAAGTTCTCATGGTGATGGGAATCACAGATATAGATGACAAGATAATAAAAAGAGCCAACGAGGTAGGTGTTTGCTGCAGTCTTTGACTAACCTTTCTGGTATTTTCTAAGCTGCTTATATGGGAAAATGAACCTGAGTTTGGGGTTCTTTTGTTGAGTTATGTTTGTTTTAATTAGTAGATAATAAAGGTTGAGATTTCTGGTCCCCTGGTGTGGCTGTAATGGGTCTGGGAGTGAGGAGGGCTGAGTGTTGAGAGCTGTGTGGGGTAAATGGGTACAGAGCTGTGTGATGGGGAGAGGCAGAGAAGGGGCTGCCTTACTGCACTCACAGCTGGGAATCTCCTGTCCTCTCCTCCTGCCTGAGAGGCTAGCAGGAAACAAAATCCCTGCGTGAATCCTCAACACAGTGAAATTATCCCAAAACTTAACAGCCAGAAGGGTTCTGGGTGAGTTCTGGAGAAGTGTTGTGTGCCATGATCATGAAAGGCAGTATGAACAGTCCTGCCACGTGAGGCTGAGGGCAGATCCTGGAAGGTGCCGAGCACCATCTAGCTGCAATGTCAGCACCATGGAAAGCTTCATCAGGCCTGAGTTTGTCACCTACAGCAAAGCACCTACATTGTGTGTAGGGTAAGTCTTGATAAGACTAGGGCTGTAGGTGGTTCTCAGATGAATTTTAATCTGACTTTTTTTACCAGATGAGCTGGGTGAATGATTATTGTGTTTTTTTTTAGTTGTTTTAAAAACAGTTTTTGAACCCTGA
Organism: Trochalopteron elliotii; assembly: GCA_024734555.1. Lineage (NCBI taxonomy): Eukaryota > Metazoa > Chordata > Aves > Passeriformes > Leiothrichidae > Trochalopteron > Trochalopteron elliotii. Next base: position 1,072,390 of record JANPWX010000182.1, on the reverse strand, counting down.
AGCACTAAGAGTGTATTCTGCATTTTATTCTGCATTTTGAGGCTTTTTGTTTCATTTGATTTTAGAATCTGTAATTCATGTCTTCAGGATCATAAGTGAATGTGTTGGATTGAATTGCAGTTGCAGGCTGTAAGATAGTTTCTTGGAGCCAGAGAATTTGACAGCTGTTCCTTTTACTTATCTTTAGGTAAACAGTTACTTTCGCGGTTAAATATAGGCCCCTGCATTCAAATGAATACTGGCACACCACTCATGTAGAAATAGGTCTCTTTCCTTAGTCCATTTACTTGCAGTTTTCTAAGGCAGTAAACAATTTTAAAACAAACAACCCCCTTCAAAATCCAGGCATTTTAAATCTGTGTTTGCATTTTAAAATTTTTCCTTATTGTCAGAACATCTTAGAGATTTTATCTGAGGAGGGGGAAATGGTGTGTTGCTTTGCTACATTGTTTGGTTCTATGAAGTCATCTTTTCTTGACTTCTTTTTTTGGTGATGTTTTGAAATGTTTGCTCAACCATTTTGTTTGGATGGCCAAGGCCTCTACCTCAGTAACCTGCTTTTATTGTTGGAACCTGTGCACCTGTAGCATTACAGTGGTAGAATCAACATGCCTAAGCTTGTTCTTCATCCCCTGGTGGAGTTCATCTGGGGGAAACCTGGAAGTTGGGTACTAGTTTATGATGAGCCTGCTCCATGCCATCAGTAGTCCTTTGAGAGAAAGAAGAGTCTCTTTGTGTGTTGAGCATCCATCTGGATGGGAGGAAATTCCCTATCTTCTTTCTTCAGGCACCTTTGTTTTTCTCTTGATCAAAGAAGCAGCTGAGCCTGTCTAGGGAGATGAATCCAGTCACTAGTCTGTAGGCGGAAGCATGTCTTTGTTTTTTGGTGCTGAGCATCGTCCTCATCTCATTGCTGCATGAACATCTGGACTGTCTTCACCAGAGCTGCTTTGTCCAGGGGTTTGAACAAACAGTGGTACCCACCTGCTCTCTCAAAATTAGAACCCATAAAGATGCTTCAGTAATGAACTGGAAGTGATGAAATGGGATTTATGTTTTTAATGACTCGGTTACTTGCAAGATGGAGAGACTGACAGTATCTTGTCTTCTCCCCAGTAGTTTATTCTCAGAGATGATGTAAAAGCATGCATTTGAAACACTTTGATACCATAGTGTTGCTTGCTAGGGCAGATTTTGCTGTCATGCGTCTTTCAATCCCTGGCCTCTTCTGAATATTTGAGAACAAGTATGTTACCATGTGCAAGTGCCTTTCCTTTTGGGTTGCGTTTTCTTATCCCCTCAGCAAGCGGAACCTGTTCATGTCCCACCAGTGAGAAATGTAGAGAAGTGCTTGAGACACATCGGACTTGGCAAAGCGTGGAATGACTTTCAGTATTGAGATCTATGAGTACCCATGATCTGCTGAAATAGCTTATTTTTCTTAATCACTGAAAATTAATATCTTGTCTTGTCCTGCAAGTTTCTCATCTGTCATTCTGACACATAGGTGGTATTGGTGTTTCCTGTCTGTAAGTTGAATGGTTTTTATGTCCTGTGTATGGTAGTATATTTTGTCACTGGAAATGAATGACCCTCTCAAAAGGAAAATAATAAGAGAGGGAAGGAGTTTGTTATTTCAGTCTTTGGTTTCTTTCTCTTAAAAGAGATACATTAATATTTTGGAAATTGAGATGCATAAATGAAATACTACTTCTCAGTTATTTATAACTTACATCTCTTCCCTGTCAATGTTAGATTAATAAGCCTTTCTAACTCTTTACCTTGGGGGCTCTCTAAGTCTTCCAATTAGCTATTAGCTTTCTGAGAAAAGATTGCCATATTTTATATCATTACTCTGATTTATGATTTGCTAATCTGCTCCTCTTTTTTTCAGATGAATATGTCGCCACTAGCTCTTGCTCGTATTTATGAAGAAGATTTTAAACAAGATATGGCTGCCTTAAAGGTACAAATACTCAAAATTCTGAATTTAAGAATATTTCTAAGCAATTATTTTGGTAAGGAATCTGGTTTTGACAGTTTGAGCTGAAAAAATAAATTTGTTACTTGGAAACTGAATTCTGATTTACTTTCTCATTTTTCTGGAAAGATTGCACACCTTTTAAGTAATGAAATGTGGGGAGAAGCAATTGTGAGCTTTGGAATGAACAAGTTAAATTTCTTTGGGAACAGTTTGTTTCCATATTCACAGATGTTCACAGATGTTGCATATTTACTATAATGCAGAAATAGCCTGATTGAAAGCATAGGAAACACTAAATCTTCTTTCCTTGATTTCAGGTGACTCTGCTTCTTGTCAGCCACTGGGAAAAATTGGGGTTTTTTTGCCACCCCTCAAATATCTTTTCTCTGTGTGTATTATCTCAAATACTGCTTATGAATTTTTTATGATACTTGCAACTTTTTTTTAAAGATAAAATTGAGGACAATGTTCGTTTTAGTTTGTTTCTTTGAGTGAAGGAACTCATTGGAATTGTGTTAATGAGATGTTTTTCTTTCTTTAAGGTCCTTCCTCCTATGGTATATATGCGGGTGACTGACAATATTCCTCAAATAATTTCCTTTATAAAAACAATAATTTCCAATGGACAAGCTTATGTAACCTCACAAGGTAAGACTTTGAGCAAGGTAACTCCTTGTTCAGAACGTGTATAGGAAGTCACTCTTATTAATCCTGTTTTGGAATCAGATGAGATACCCTGTGCCAGGCTTTCCTTCTGTTGCTTAACAGGATGTGAGTGAATTGTTTGTTATGGCATGAGTGGGCAGAACAGCTATTATTACTCAATTTCTAAGTTAAACATAGCTCATTACTTAATATAATTGTTTACTGTAATAAACTGCTGTCCAAACTCCTTGGGGAAATCCTGGCCTGGTTTCTGCGAGAAAGCTGGGGGAACCTCTGAAGACTAGTTGTATATCTCCTATGTGCTGTAAAAGATGTGTCTGCAAAGCAAAATGTGTGGATTTCTTTTTTAGTAGAGCTTGTGGTTGTAGAAGAATTCAAGTCCATTGTAACTGGACCAGGTGTAGCTTGAGCTGCAGTAGGGGAGGGGATTGCTGTTTGTGCATGGGCAAGGAAGAACCTGGGAGATCTCCAGAATTCAAAGTAATGCTGTGGGCAGAATGAGCATGTGCACAGAGATTACTGAAAAGCTGGGTAACATGGAAGCATCTGCTACTACTTTTGCAGTATTTCTGAGTTTCTAAATCAGAATTTCACATGGGTGTGGAAGAATAGTTTGTTTTGCTTTCAGGGAAATGCTATTGAGTTCTCATTAATGTGCCCCGTCTTTGCTATACAAGTGAACATTTCTTTTGTATTAGGCAATGTTTATTTTGATGTTAAATCCTGGGGAAAAAGATATGGAGTGTTAACTGCTATTAACCCTGATACCCAAGATGAACCAGGTAAGTTCATGGCACCAGCTTGTTTGTGTTAATATATTGTTTGAATGCATTTTGCATCTATGTGCAAACTTTCATTCAACAGTCTGAAACAGTTTTCTAACCCATTGTGTGTAGCTAACTTTCTAGTTAATTAAGATTACAGTGCTTTTGTAGTTATTTTTTGAGGCACTCACTGTTGCCAGTGCAGGAGGAACCTTGGTTTTTCTTTTTCCTTTCATCCTTCCCTCTATACCTTTGTTCTGGTCCCTTAGAACAATTAGGATTCGTAAGCAATTTTAATTAAATACTTGGCAGTGGTACACAGAAACTTCACAGTGAGATGGTGTTCTTGCTCTTGCACTAGCCAACAGTGAGGTACTCAAGGGCAAAGACAAGAAAACCTCACCTGCTGTGTTATTGTTGGGGCAGTTGCACTGCTCTGAAGCTAACTGGATGAATTGCTTCCTTCCTTCCTTGTCACTGGGCTAAGCAGCCTCTTTGTGTGAGGGTGAGCAGTCTCTTCATAGGCTGTGCCAGAGCAGGCCACTAGCCTGGGCTGTGGGGATTTTGCTGCAGTTCCTGCTTTGCAGGATTGCTGAACCTCTGTGTAGGTTCTGTAAGGATCTGATTGGGTCTCTGCATCAGAGGATTTGATGCAGGTCTCCTGCATCCTTTTGCAAATTAAAGTTCAGTATTTCACAATTTAAAAATAAATCTGTTTGTAATTACTGAAAATGCCTTGGAGGCTGATGCTCAGGTGCAGGCAGAACTTCTCACAGTTCTGCTCTGGAGTTGTTTCAGCAATACAGCTCACAGAGGGAATGTGTCTTGTCAACAGTTATTTAGAAGTAATTACTGACTGCAGAGAGCCAGCAGCCTCCTGGGCTGCGCAGGGAGGAGAGTTGCCAGGGAAGAGCAGGTCAGTGGAGGTGATCCTTCTCTGCTCAGCACTGGTGAGACATGCCTGGAGCGTCTGGTGCTGGGCTCCCCAGAACAGCAGTGGTATGGACATAGTGCAGAAAGGCCAGCAAAGGGCCACAAATATGATGGAGGTACTGGAACATCTTTCATATGAGGAAAAACAACAGAGCTTGGACCACTCAACCTGCAGAGGAGAAGGCTCAGGGGAATCCTACCCATGTGTGCTCATACTGATGGAGGGAAATGGAACCAGGCTTTTCTCAGTGGTGCTTGGTGGCAACAAGAGGCACTGATCACAACTTGAAACATGGGAAATTCCATTTAAAGCTAAGAAAAATCCTTTTTACCCTGAGGATGGTTAACACAAACAGTGTTGCTCAGGGAGGCTGTGGAGTCTCCATCCTTGGTGATAATCAAAGCCCGACTGGACACCATCCTGAGCAGGCTGCTGTAGGTGCACCTGCTCTGAGCAGGGGGTTGGATTAGACTGTCCCCAGATGGGCCTTTCATCCTCAGCTGTGATTATGTGTTTTACCCTGCTTCCCCTCTAATCACAACTGTTTTCTTATTTCTGAAGATTTTGACACTTGTTTTGCTTAAAACTGAGAAGTTGAAGAGTGCTCTTTTGTAGCAGTATACTCAAAAAAGGGCAAAAGAAGGGTCAGAGTCAGCAGATACTGGTCAGTCAGTATCTAGTGGCAATCTAGTAAAAGAACCCAGGTGAAGATTCAGTGGACAAAACTAGGGTTATATTTCTGTCTCTTTAGTTCTTAGGAATTTTGAGTTGTATGATTCTAAATGTGAGGTCATGCATTTGTCAGAGAGAAAGTCTAGAGTCCAGAACCCTGTTCTGTGTATTTCATTGGAGGTTAGGAGTCAGCAGAGATGAACAGTCATGCAGTATTGTGACAAAAACTACTGCATCCTTGGCAATGTAATGAAGAAAGGAGCAAAAAAGCTGTGAGGAAATCTTTGTAGAGAACTCATTGGTGAAAATGGCATTGAAAAAATGCTGCTGTCCAAGAATAGTTTTGATTGCCTCTGCGCGTTTTGTTTTATAGAATCTAAACCACAAAGTACTTGTGTCCCAGAGAAAAAACTGGGGTGTTGGTTTGTTTGTGTGTTTTGGTTTTGTTTTATTACCTTTTCTGCTGCACTGCAGTCAATTTATCCTGGGGAAACTAGCTGATATGTAACTAAATGAATGAAAAATCGGGCAAACCAGGGAAGGATAGAAGGACTGATAGGATAGGATGTATTAAGGAATCTTGAATCCATCTTTGTAGTGTGTCAAAATCTATTTCAGTATTCCAGTATTTCAATTTTCCCCTGTATATAAGGGGGAAGAGAGGGAAGTTGTAGTGAAAAGAAGTTGATTGAAGGGGATTAAAATCAGAGTAGTTCACTAAACACACATTTCATCCTGCTTTCATTTGGTCATTTTTTTTTCTTTGAGACATACCCCATTAACAAATCACTTACTCTTGCCAGTTGATTCTGATAAACGACATGGTAAAGATTTTGCCCTGTGGAAGGCTGCCAAGCCTCGAGAGCTATCTTGGAATTCTCCCTGGGGGAAAGGACGACCTGGATGGCACATTGAATGTTCCACAATATCAAGGTCAGATTTTTTGGATGTTGATAAATCTAATGCTATTTTTTGTTTTCAGTCACAGTACAATGGTAGCAGCAGTATTAAAAGTGTTTTTTAATCAGTAGGTAGTACTGGTTTTAATTGTGACCATTTTATACAACTTGGGATGTCACATGTGGTCCAGATAAACTCTGCCTCACCTTACTGTCACAGCTGTCTCTATGTTTTGGCACCTTCTCTTGAGTCAGACTTGGTGCTTAAAATATGGCACACAGGATCACACAGTTGATTAGCAGTCTTTTAACTTGAACTGAGTAATCAAAGGTTTGGTGAAAATTATGGTACCTCTTTCATTTGCTTCCCTTCCACTTCTAGCAGTCTCCATCAGACTTAGTTCAGGATGTAGGTGTCAGGAGGACAGAGTGTGGGATTCCAGCCTGATCTATGAGATCTTGCTGGCCTTGTCTTAACAGCAGTTGTGGATGTTTGTGTTAATAATCAAATTATTATTCACCTTTCTTGCTGAGTAGTGTTTTGCTTGCAGTTGGTTTGATGTAATTTGCTCTTAATTTAAAGTTTTATTTTCACCACAGGAGAAAGTCTTCTCTCCTGGAAGATTGATAGTGTACTTAGTTTTGCATTAGTCTCAAATCTTTTTTTGGAAGCTAATAACAAATAATTTAGATCTGACCTTGTTTAGCTTAAATTTTCAGCTGAAGCTGAAAGGAGGTGGAACCAGCTGCTTTAGGTTTCTCTTTCATATGCTTTTTCTGGTGCACTTGGGATTGTTAGTCATTTCTACCTGCTTGTGAAAAGTGTTTATAAGGGTGATTTTCTGTCTGTAAATACTTTCAGCATGGTGAGGCAGCTCTTAAAGCAATCAAAGTGCACAAAATCATGCTGTGTTTGATGTGTTTGATGTACAAACTCTGACAGGAGTGCACGGATAAGAAATGCCAGTTACGACATGGCCTGTCTGCTAATGCAGCACTGTTTATAGCCTGCATTTCTTTCTGTGAAAATGTATTTTACTGAGGCTGGATGAGGCTCCTGCCATATAAATGAAAGCTGACCCATGGAGAGCGTAAGTGTAGTAATCTTGGACTGTGAAAAATGGAGAGCTTACTTTGGTAAGTGACTTAAAACAATTTGCTGTCCCAGTCAGCTGTTGAAGGCCTCTTTTTAAGCAATACTTACCTAGCTGTCTGTTTTGCCAAGTATCTCAAAGCCCTTTAACTAAGTTAGATGAATTAATTTTGAGAAGTCTGTGAATGAGGAGTCTGGTCTCTAGAGCAGCCCTGGAGGAGGGAATCCCCTGCTTTGACCCCCTCAGGTCTGATCTTCTCTCTGCATTTCCCTTGTGGTGAGGTGGACAGTTCGTCCTGTCCTTCTGCATTTGGCAGATCCATCTGTCACCTCTCTCCAGCTTTTAATGGTTTTGTTGGAGGAAACAGCAAGTGCTCCTCTAGGTGACACAGGGGAAAGTGACGTTCAGCCCTGGGAAGATTTGTGCTTTAGCTGGTTTTGAAGCAGGCAGGAGCAGAGAAGGATGAACCTGGGAGATAGTGACAGCTGCTCTTTCTTCCCTCCTCTCTTCTCCTCCTTGTCTTTTCCTCCTGTGCCTCAACAGCTTCTACAAAGCCATCATGTGGCACAGTGTTAGAAGGGTGTTTTGTCTCAAAAAGGGACCCAAGTATTAATGTTTAGCCAGCTAGCAGGAGCACCTTGTTAAGGTGACATATGGGAGGCCTGTGTGTTTTTCTGTAAGCCTTGCATTTTTCCCTGCTTGAGCACTCCTGGGTTTCTGAGCAGTTAAGGCTGACTCACATCCCTGTGAGGGTGTAAGTGTAATCTTTGTTTAACAGATAGGCAAAATAAAGTTGCTAACCTGCCCAGTTTGACCTGACTGCACACACTATTGTCTGAATTCTTACAGAATAGGTACAAGATAAGGAAGAGTGATACCAAGTTTGTAGAAGTAAGTTATTAGGTTTGCACATAAAGGCACCTGTCTGATACTGAAATTGTAGCAGAACAAGGAAAGGAGGCATCCTGCTCACTATCCTTTAAGCCACAGTAGAAAAATAATTGCTTCTACTAAGGAGAAGTAATTGTGAACAGATATGGGTCCTGTCCATACAAGTTCTGCTGCAGTTTTGGTATCCAAGATACATGTAAAGTCTTGTTTTAAAATGGCAGTTACTAATTTTTACACTTAAAGTTATGTTGTTTCATCGTATTCTTTTCTGAATTTCTTTTAACAAAAAGCTTTTGTGATGTTCTACTTACTGATCAGGAAAATGTTGTTACAGTGCAGTGTTTGGAAAGCAGCTGGACATTCATACTGGTGGAATAGATCTTGCATTTCCTCATCATGAAAATGAAATTGCACAGTGTGAGGTGTATCATCAGTGTGAGCAATGGGGGAATTACTTTTTGCATTCTGGTAAGTAAAATATTGATCACTTGAGTGGCCTGTACAAATGCAGTAGTTTGGGATTTTTCAGTTTGGCATTTCATGCTATGAAAACACATTATACTGCCTGGCATTATGTAGAACTGCTCCTTGCCCCCTCTGCATAAAAGTGCTTCATTCAGTGAAGTCTGTGCTGTACAGTGCTTTGAACTACATCACTGATGGTTCTAGTGCTGTTCCCATTGATGGAAACCTTGACATTTGTTCTTCCTGTTGCAGTCGTGGTGGTTCTGGATGAACAGCTGAAGTCAATAGAAAGTGAGTTTCAAGTCAGCAGCCTCTCTTTTGCTGATTAGTATTTTGGGCAGGATGTCTCTGTGAGCTCTTGGAGCTGCTTCTTTGACTAGAGGAGCTGCAGAGTTTTAAGCCTGTGATAGACTCTGGGAATTATATGAGCTTTTGTTTTTATATATTTGTACTGTATGGGATGAATATTGAATTCTAGTTTCAGTTCCCAGTGTACAGCCTGTTGCAAATCAATAGCAGTTGTCCAGAGGCTGGTATCCTCCAGGGTGTGCTTTGTTCCCAAGGCACTGTGGAATCCTCTGCACTTCCACTGAGATGCACTGGTTACTGCCAAGTAGAGCCTTCTGTTGACAAACCAGTGAATCTGGCTTTTCAAACTTGGAACTGAAACTGTAGGGGAAATATTTTTTATATAAGCTAAATAAAGAGAAGTCAATTGAGGGAAAAAAAAAAAAAGGGAAGAACTTAATTCCAAGGGCAATTTGTACACTGAGGTTCTCCAGGAGCTGACAGATTACATTCGTTAAGTCAAAAAGTCTTGCTGGAAGATGATGGTGTGAATTATTTAGGACAAATGAATCAGCTTCAGAAACAATTTATTCTGCTAACAGACTTCAGAATTTTAGCAGCTCAGAATTGGAGGAGCAATCCCCATTAGAGGAAGAAAATCCCTGCACTGGGGATAAATCTTATAAGGACTTTATTTTTAGACTACTTGTACTCTGGGAAGAGTGCCAAAGTGAAGTTATGAAAATCCTTGTATTTTGTGTTCTTGAATGAAATCATTCTAAGTACTGAAACTCTTGGAAGAGGAATATTAATTCAAATTCGGATGTTACCAGTACCTTTTTAGGAAAATGCAGTCCAGCTATTTTAAGTTTGTGTGCCTGAAGTAAGTCAGTATTTAGGCACCTTTGCAAAAGGTAAAAAGTAATCTTAGCCAGGCTCTTCCCCTTCTCCCAGGACAATTTTGGCTGTGAGTTTTACCTGAGTCACAAGAGCTGCAAGTGTCACCTGTGTCTGGCAGCCTGAATATGCTAATTGAGCAGCCCACATTTAATGATGCAGTGGTGAAAGTGGCCTCACCTGCTAGTAGACAGGACAAATAGTGAAAGCAAGATTTTTTATCATGGATAGCTGCTGTAGCTGGTTCTGCATCCATAGATTCTTTGATTCATTCGTACTCTCCATAGAATATGTTGTGCAAAACTAAATTTCTAGGTGGTCAGGGTAGGACTGGAGGTAGTCTTTTTGTGGTGAGTTCCTGCTGCTTTGAATCTTTATCAGAAATAGCTGAGAAGTGAAACTATGAGCTTTTCAGGTCCAGTTACTAGGCCTGAGCTCGTTGCTTTCATATCCAGTGTAATAGGGATTTTATCTACTTGTGGAAGCAAGAAGGTTTCAGGCAAGGTGGCAAAGCAGTTCTGTGCAGCGAGTAGCACAAAATGCAGACAGCTGCATGGGTTGCTGAGCAATAAATGCCACTTCTGTCACCACTCATAAAAGCAAAAGCATGATCATACATTGTCCTTGCAGAGCACTCTGAGGCATTGGTAACACTGGGCTGCCAAATGTGAAAGAATGCAGTGCTGGTAGGGTATTACAGAGCAAGAGAAATTTATGCTTCAGAATCTGCCTCGAAGTATGATTAAGTGCTGGATGCTGCAGGTCACAGAAGTGCCTGAAATCCCATGTTAGTTGGAGTGGCTGGTAACTTAGAGAATTACTCTTTCATTAGGAGAAGCCTGTTAAGGCTTTTAACATTTCTGAAATTATGCTGAGTAGTCTTTCAGTGGCAGCATGTTTGGCACCTGTCTGGTGCTGTGAATAATTGGTGTTTTCCATCAGTGGTGCTGCTGTGGCTTACATGGATGAGGCCTGGAAGCAGGCAACCTCAGGCCATACCTCTCCTGTCTTTCTCCAACAGAACTTTCAGTCCTAAAGCCAAGCTCTACATACTCTCTTAAATGCAGTGTTACTACCTTTTTCCTGTGCTGCAGCACTGCAAAGCAGTGGTCCATGTGCCTATTGAAAGTAGCAGTGCTCAGAGATCACATTTTTAAATAAACTAATTCAAGTTAGGTATTGTAGCTGCATCCCTCCCTTGCCCTGCTTTTTCTCAGTCTCACAAGTCTGGAGAAGTTGAGAATGTGTAGAAAATTCGTTTTGCATTTAAGGTATTTTGAACCGGTGCTATAAAACTTTGGGGTAAAAAAAATAAATGTTAACAGCCATCAGCAAGTAATAAGTACAGAAGATTGTGTTTTAAGGATATTTTAATGCGAGATCACTGAAAATATTTCTTAAAATATTTCTGAGAAGTCAAGAGTAACAGGTAAGGTACATGTCCTGTGAAGACTGAAACTATTTGCTTGCTTGTTTTTATCAATTTATTGTCAATTCTGAACAGAGAGACTCATGATGGTGGTGGGTTTTTTTTTTTGTTTTTGGGTTTTTTTTTAATGTTTTAAATGTCTATATTTTAAAATTCACCCACGGGAAGTTTTGAGGTTGGAGAGGTATGCAGGACTGTAGGTAAAGCTATTGAAAAAATGTTACAAATTTCATTGAAATGTTCAGCATGTATCCATCATAGCGTATGCTGCCTCCAGCATTTACACTGTCTCAGTGCAGTCTTTCTCATTTGCTCTCTATTCAGAAGCACACTTGTTTATCCTGATTAATTCCTTTTTTTTATAGGGCATTTGCATGTTAAAGGAAGTCAAGAAAAAATGTCAAAGTCATTAAAAAACTACATAACAATTAAGGTAATTTCTTTGTTTGAATTGAAGCAATTTTGTAGGTTTGTAATATGTAGATATTAATCACAGCCTTCTTTTGAGAAAACTTTGGAGTGTGTGCTTATGCTGCAGTGTTTCTCTAGTACTTTGTTACTGTGAATGTGGATCTAGGATTCCTGCTCAGATTCATGGTTTGCTTATAACAATGGATCTTGCTGAGCTGAGAGTGTTTGTAGGAGCAGGTTTGTGCCCAGTACCAGAATCCTGCACTAAAAATTTGTGGTTTGACTTGACAGTCTCAGGGGTCTTTTCCAGCGTGAATGATTCTGTTCTGTAGTGATGGGTTCTCACTGGTCTGTTCTTAATAGTGCTTTGAAAAAGCATGGGCTTGGAAAAGAGTGGATGTTTTTCCTTGTCCTTCTTTGGGTGAAATGGGACATAGTGTCAGTGTTTTGTCAGGAAGCTGCTGGGTATCCTGAACCACACTATTGCAGCAATCTCTCCCATTACCCTTTATTTCTATACAGTGACCTTGCTAATGCACAGAAGCTTTGGCTTTTGATACCCCTGAGTCACATGACTGTGTCCACATGACTGTGTCATATTTCACTGTGTCCCCAGACCTTTGGTGTGGCCCAGAGTAGGGTTTCTCTGCCAGTTGTGTGATACAGCTGTGTGTGGTGCTGGGGTGGCTCCTGTGATGGCTGATGCCTACTGCTGGAATAGGGTGATTTCCTTCCTTTAGGCAAAGCTTGGGAAGCTGCTTTGGCATATATGTTCCCCTTTGCCCTCTTGGAGGAATTAATTAAAATCCCCTTAAAAAGAAGTTCAATATGAGCTGTTTTATTCTTAAGTCTTCCGATGCTCTCTGGGTTCAGTTAAGCCCTGTTTCCCAGGAGCTCACAATTTTCACAGAAATCTCACAAGTCGCAGCAGATGTTGTGGACAGGGTGGAGAACAAATGCAGTGTATGGAGTTAAAAGCAGCATATAAAAATGTTCCCCTCCATGTCTCCCATGATGGCACAGCTTGTGTTGAGGAAACAAATATTTTAGGCCTGTCTCTCTTTCCTTGTAGGTCTCTGCTTTTCATGTCTGCCCTTACACATGGCTAACAAGTATTAATCCTTCCTGGGAAGTGATTTTCAATCCAGTGAAACATTTTTTTTCATGTACAGCTGCCTTGCACCTTGAAGGTTAAGCCCTACATGGAAGGTTTGAGGCCTGTGCCAAAAGAGGGGAGGTTTGTCCAGGATCATCCTTTGGTCCTGCCAGTGACCACCTGCCTCCCAGGCTGTCACCTGGACACAACAACTTCCTTTTTTTAATAGCTGTTAATTCTGCTCCCAAAAATCAACAAGATTTTGATAACACAGGGCCAAGCACCCTGCTTTCAAAGAGCTGGGATTCTTCATCTGTTCTCTGTTTTTAAGGAAATGCAGAGTTGTTTTTTCTTATTTGGATGGTCTTTTCCTAGATTTGACTTTATTTCTGTACTGTACTCATTTTGTCCTACCTCTGTATATTAGTGTAAAGCTTCTGGGCATATTGGGTACACTCATTTATATCCAGTTTATTTTAAAAACCTACAAAAAAGAAACAAAGGAACACCCACCAAAACAATAATTTTCACTGTTTCTTGATTGTGATTGTCTCAATTATTTCTATTTTCACTTGAGAGACAGCACATTGCTGATGCTTTTCCACTGTTCAGACTGGTTTAGTCTTGTAGTAGAAGCCTTATTTCAAAATGTGAGATTTAAATAAATGACACTTTCCATATTTTCTCACTTGTACTGGCTTCTTATGATTTTTGATTTTTGTGGCACTTAAGTGATCCTCACCAGTTTGCGAACTAAAAAAAAAGAAAAAAAGAAGCAGAAGTGCAATAGTCACAGTCAGTCTACCAGTGTCCAGCCTTGCTGAGAGCAGGGTTGGAAGTGATTGAATGTTTTATTAGTGTACCTTCCAAACATTTAAGTAGTTCATTGTACTATTAATAGAAATTAATTGTACTAGTAGTAATACTAATAATTTACTGTTTACTGGAGTAAATTATTTGTAAAGCTAAATAAATATTAGAGTGGAGTTTATTAGGCTTAATAATTAACACAGATAACTCTTTTTATGTTGCTAGGATTTATATTTGTTTACTCCCTGTGTTTCTTCATATTCTAGTCTTGCAGCAAAAATACACTTACTTTCTTTTTCAAGAAATGGTTTTTTTTTGTAAAGTTTGCAAAACTCAGGGGATTTCCTTTCTGTAAGATTGCATCCCAATCTTAGTCTGATAATTTCATTTTGGGTGGTTTTTTTTGAAAGTAATTTTTTGTTTGTATGTTTGATTGCACTTGCAAAGTAATTTTCACTGTCTTATATTGGACATTGTGTGTATATTTATATCTTGTATATATGTATGCACATCTCTCTTATATGGAATTGAATTTTATTTAGTTCAGGTTTTAAAGCAGTGTTGGAGTTTAAAGATTTTATGTCTATCTTATATTGCAAAGATGTGTTATTTGTCATGTTAGCTTGAAAAGCAAGGGGATGGAAGAGCTCCTGGAGAAATTGCTATCATGCTAAAGCTGTCTTTTTGTGCGTGGAGTTTAGGATTTCCTGAAGAAATGTTCATCAGATCAATTCAGAATGTTTTGTTTGCGTGGCAGATACAGCTCAGGTAAGGAAAAGCCCCTTCCTTTGAGGTGTGTGTGGCTTTCCACACACCCTTCCCAGCTGGTGGAGCTCTCCCTGCGGGGCCGTGCAGTTCCCCAAATCCAGTGGGTGGAAAGGTTTTGGTGCTGCTCTGTAGGGCTGCTCTTTGGCTAACATTCAGAAAATTGTCTTTACTGAGCACAGTACATAACCATTCATGTAAATACCTTCTCAAGCTGCAGTTAGTTGTGACTCTCAGTTAATTGCACTTTTAATTAATGAATTACCTCTGTCTCTGATTTGCATCTGTTGTAGCTGTATTGCAGTCACCATCAGCTGTTTTTGGAGGAATACCTAGATGGAGCTGTGGCTTATATTCCCATAGGGTATGATGAGGGCTGGCTAATAATTCTTTATCTCCCTGCTGTTGTTATCATTTTTGTCCTGTGGAGTTCCTGATTGTTAAGGCAGTTGTGTGGTGCAGTGCAGCTCGCTCAGACCAGCACATCATAACCTAATGAACATCTTAGCCTGGCAGATCATCTCTCTGCTGGTGGGGAGAGGTGTGGGAGGATTTTTTCAGCTTCCCTGTCTACCCCATAGTGTTTCCAGCAAGCAGATGATACTTTTAGCTAGAAGAGGTTTTCATATTGTGTTCTTACCAGTCTGCTGGGGCCTGCCAAAAGTAGATGGTAGTTCTTAACCACTGCTGGGTCACCTGGCTTCTTGGCTGTCCTGGCATGGCAAGGGAATGGTGGAGCATGGGGCAGCAGCTGCTGTGGTGTTTCAGTGGGCCTCTGTCTGCCTTGTATAAAGCACCTGTAGCAGTGTGACTGTGCGAGCTGGTGTGGCCAAGGCACTGGGGCATTATTCATGCCTGTCAGCGTGCAATGTGCTGCCAGCCTTTATAGTCATGCAGTCACTGGACTGAGAAGTCCTTCTGCTTGTTACTACTGCTGGCTGCCTTGCAGGAGCCACCCATGTGATCTCCTGGTGGATCCTCCCTCTCCCAGGACAGTTGAAAGCATCGGGAGTGGAATAGATCCCTGCAATA
Organism: Trochalopteron elliotii; assembly: GCA_024734555.1. Taxonomy (NCBI): domain Eukaryota; kingdom Metazoa; phylum Chordata; class Aves; order Passeriformes; family Leiothrichidae; genus Trochalopteron; species Trochalopteron elliotii. The sequence continues at coordinate 1,057,293 of JANPWX010000182.1, read as the reverse complement.
TTTCAAAGCATGGGATAATAAAGAGAGAGGTGGTTATTAACTTCCCCTCCACTGCGATAGAAAGAGAGGAGTGCATCCAATTGGAAAGTCTGCTGCAGAAGAGCATCCTGTTTGGGGCAGGCAGTGGCTTGGTGGCATGCTTGGCTGTTTTGGGATGATGCTGCAGGGCAGTGGCACACTTGGATTTCTCTTTTTAGGAGATTAAATACCTTGTGTACTCTTAAATGGCTTCCCAGCTGAGGGCACCTGGGAGTCGTGAACAAATGTGTGTTTAAAACAAAAGAATAGACTAACACCTACTACACTGTCATATATATATATGTTTGTCATGTAAGCAAGAGCTAAATGTCTGGTAGTTTCTAATCTTGCCTCTGGACAAGGAATGGCACTGGAGCCCTGCAGTGGAGGGTACCTGCAGACTTTCTTCATGCCCTGTCAGCTGGCTGCATTTGAGCCTGTGCTTTTTGCATTACTTCTAAAATAAACACCTTCCCCAGGTTAAAGAAGAGCACTACTTGTGTGAATGTGGGTGGCTTTCATGAAAGGATATGGTGGTGTTATATCACAGTATAAGCCAGTTGGTAGGTAAGGGTTGCTCAGAAGTCTGCACTTGTCACCTCCACTTGATGAGGCCATGTGCACTATTAGCTTTCCAATAAAGAGCCGGAGTCAGTCTCTGTTGAGCCAGGTATTCACCTGCTGCCTGTCAGCTTGTGTCCCTGCTATCAATTCACTTTGGTCTAAACATAAGTTTACTACACTCCTTCTCATCCTGCTGTCTGCTCGTATTTTTATTAGAAGTGAGATCCCAAGCACCTTCTGTTTGTTTCTTAAAAGGTTTTTATGGCCTAGACCCATGGGTGATGGCTCCTGCCATCCCTACCTGCCAAAGAAAGCTTTTTGTAAAACCCAGCTTTGGGGATCAGGTGGTACCACAAACGTTGGATTGAATCTGTAAAAAAGATCTTTGTAGGTATGTGAATGAGGTTTGGGAATGGCTCATGCTTGATACTGTGGTTTCTTGGGCTTAGAATGGGCCTTTTTTGTTGTCTTGGCTGCCCCCCTGTCTCTTGTGCATGCTAACAGGCACAAATAGAGACAAATGTAACTCCAGACTGCCCCAGCCTTGGAGGAGAATGGGTTGAAAGGGGTGTGTGCAGGGAGGTGCATGTGTTTCATAGGAGTGGAGTCCCTTCCTGTGATGATCATTGTCAGAGGGAGGATAAAGCTGCATGTCTTGCTTGTGAGGAAGAGGAGAAAAGTCAGACAGAAGAGATTTTGATCATCCTTCCATAATGTATTTCTGCATGGGGTTCCTCTGCTTCATCGCCCTCTCTGCCTGCTTGGGGTGGTGGGGCAGGGCAACTTGGGGTGGAGCTGAGCTCTGGGGCAGTGGTGATTATCTGGGCGTTTTGCTTTGGCTGGTGCCTCTGGCAGTTTGCTTCTTGGCCTAAATCACCACCCTGTGGCACATCTCAGGCTGTTGGGAAAATGGTTCCTGGGTACCCCAGGCAGCAGCATGGTGACTCTCCACCAGTGTGCCAGCTGCTTGTGGGTGCAGCTTGAAAGGAGAGGTGCCATCTCTGAAGTCCTGTGGGGCCCTGCTGTGAGGCAGCACTTCTCCTCTTGCATCTCATTAGCAGTGGCTTCACTTTACGGAGTGAGGGACAGGGCGTGTGAGCTCTGCCACAGGCAGTGGGGTTCTGTCTCCAGAATGCTCTCCTGGTCCCCAGAAATGCTCCAGTGATTTTGTGACCCTGAGTGAACTGCAATGTTCTGACCTCTCTGCTGTGTAATTACTTGTTGGTGCTAATAAACAAATGTTTTGTAATTTGATGATGCATTGGTGATGCCGGTGGCAAAGGAGAGAAGGAGTGGGGAACACAGGGAAGGTTTATAGGGCCAGGCTTGCCTGTGCTGTGCTGTGGGTTTGCAGTGCCTGCAGGCAGCGATTTAGGAGTATGCCCTGAACTGGGGATGAAGAATGGCTTGAACCAAAGTAGGTTTCATCAGGATAAACTTTTATCAAGTATTCCTTGCAGCATTCTTGTAACCAGGTTAATCATTTGAGTAATCCTAGTGTGTATAAATGATCACTCTCAGTGTCTCACTGTGTTATAGAGGTCTATATATTATATTGTATTGTATATAATATTGTATATTCTTTTTGAAAACTGAGTAGAGCTTGATTTAATGAGGCAGTAATGCAGATCTTTAATTATACACAAGTGAAAAATCTGATAAATACAGGTCCAGACTTATGCCTTTGTTACACTGGGGTAAATCCTGTGGAAAGTCTGTTTAAATAGTTAAGCTTCCTTGGGATTTAGGCTAATGGAACTGAAATCAGCTCTTGCATCTGGCTGCTTTTTTGCTCTTACATCTGTCCTCTTGGTAAGACTGTCTGCACTGAAGAGTCTGTCTAGGCAGCATTGGGTAGTTCTGCAAAGCAGTTGGATGTACCATGGGCAGGACCAGAGGAGATTTCTGTGGAAACTATGGGTGATGCTCAGTGCTGGATGATGTTAGGAATATGCTGGCAGCTGTATTTTGGATGTGCCATATTGCAGAGGTTGGGTATACAACAGTGAAGCAATGCTGCACTGACTGTGAATGGCTCCAGTGTGATACTGGGGGAAAGAATCCATTCAAACTTAGGCCTGTCCTAGGTGGACACAACTTCCACTGAAGTCAGGTGAGCTCTCTCACGTGGGGTCCAAAAGCTTTTCTACAGAAAATTGCACATTACTGACAGATAAAAAAAAGCCTCTCACTGATAGCGATTCCCAGTAAAAGTGGCAGTGAGCTGGTCTGGCACCTGCACTTCGCAGGGTGCAGGCCAGGCCAGAGGAGCCTGCTGAACTCCTGCCAGCAGGAGTGGACTCTGGAAGTTCCTAAAGTGGAATTGCCTGCCAAAGCTAAGGTTTCCCTGAATGCAGTGGGGATGTTTGTGTGCTTGGATGCTTTGTTAGTGGTAGGGCTAATGTTTCTGCAGCTGGTGGAAGAGAAGCTCTGCAGGGTTCCTGTATGGCACATCTCATCATAAGTGGAGCTCAGCTGTGGATGCAGGCAATCATTTACCTTGAAGTTTTATCTTTCTTTCCAGTGGCCATAAGAGGCTTTGATATGTGTGAGTGTGATGAATCCCACCCTAGACATGCCCTTATGAGTCTAAGCAATTTGTATTTTCTTTAAAAGCAGCTTTCTCAAAGTGATATGGTCAGTTTAGCTTTGATGTTGTGGGGGAGATGTTCAGGAGCTGGACCACAAATATTAGGTTCCTCTATATTTTAGATGTTGGTGAAGCAGCCCTTTAAACAGTCAGTGGTGAGTCTCTTTGGACATCTTCAAATAGAGATTGTGTCTACTTAAATTAGAATAGGCACAAAATTAGAGGTATATGTTGCCATCACTAGAACACTTAGAAGTGTATTAAATCCTAATGCTTTGGATTGATAACTTTGCAGAGAGATTCAATAATGGAAAAAAATTAAAGTTAAATAGTGATTGCTTCAGTAAACTTCCAGATTCAACTTTTTTAATCAATATGAAACGTTTTCCAGTAGGTTATACTTTGTCATATGTAGTGATTGTCTTTTATATTGATTTAATTCATCTAGTGTGCATGAAGAATGGAGCTTTTAATTAAATGTGCAATTAATTGTAAGAAGTTTGCTGTACAAATAATAACAAACTTCTCCTTTGTCTGTAAATACTGTTCTTATGTATGACAGACAACATTCTTTCCATCATAATGCTCTGATTTCTTTTTTTCTTAGCAGTAGAATTTAGTGAGGAGAGCATGGAAGATGCAAAGAACCTTCTTGAGGCAGTCTCCTCATTTATTAGCGATGCAAATGCTTATATAAAAGGACAGCTGGTGTGTGACCCTGTTAGAGAAGACATATTGTGGGAAAGGTAAGTGCACCTCCTGTATCTTAGAAGATTGTGAGTATGTGAGCATTAGTTCACTGACAGACTCAGAGGTTCTGTTTGAGAAGCAGGACAAGAAGGACTAAGCAGCAGTCCTCCCTCCCAGCCCAAAAACCAAGGGCAGATTTTGTTAAAAATTCTCTTTCTAGCCAGGTGTTTTGGCTCATAGTCTGCTACACTCAGTTCATTGTGTTTTTAAGGTCCGTGTTACTTACCTAGTGTGCCTGTCCTAACACAGGCGTCTTTGCCCCTCGAGAGCAATGTAGGAGGCAAAGCTATGGCAATTGTGAGGCTCCCCAGTTTGTAAGCAGAGCTGGGCAGTAGTGACTGGAGAAGAAAGAGGATGACTGAAGAGTGACACACCTTGGGCATGTGAATTTGTAATCAAGCTGGCTGGCACTGTGGTGTGCAGCAGAGGAGAGAAGGGGTTACTGACAGATTGGCCATGGGCAGGGATGTCACAGGGAAGGAAGCAATTACAAGTGTTGTGACCCTGACAGTGGTGAGGAGAATCCTTTGGAGTCCATTATGAAAACCAGATTATCTTCAGGGCTGAGATGTGCTGTATGTTGGGTGCAAAGCTGAGAGCAGGAGCAGGGTGCTCTGGAGTCAGGGTGGGAGAGTGTTGAGTGCCCTGAAGCAAGGTTAGTGCAGGCAGCTCAGGGCTGTAGAATCAGAGGGCAGACAGTCTGTGCTGCAGAGGTGAGAGGCAGCTTCCTTGTGGCTCAGGTGCCTCACTGTTGGGGAAGCTCGTGGCTGCACTGACTGAGGGTTGCAAGGGGCACTGGAGCATGTTACAGGAAAGTGAAGTTGCATTAACTAGCTGTCGTATTTGGCAAAAGCAAACCATTCAGCAGGAGGCTGCAGGAGATCTGTTGGTGCAAGATAAAGCTGAGAGGCATGAGGAAGTTGAAATGGATCATCAGTAGGGGATGTGTGGGAGGGCACGACTTGTGTATTTTAGGTGTAAAAACAACCAAAATGAAACAAAGCTCTTAATTAGCGAAGTGTTAGATGCTCAGTGGAGAGGGGGAAGCTTGCAGGGAAAAGTGTTGGGAGGAGTGAATTAGAACAGCAGCTATCTAGTATCTGAGGGGAGGTAGGCATTCCAGGCAAAAAAATTCAGAAACAGGCAAAATAAGGCTCAGGAGAGCCCCAGAGATGCTAGGATAGCTTGAGGTTCCCCAGCTAACGCTGTTGCTTGCACTTTTTTGGGAAATGGCATCCTTGGGCCAACACTGTCAAGCTCTGGTTTGCCTGGCTGTGTATGGGAGCACGGTGCCAGCAGCTGTTTGTAGCTCCCCATTTATCCCTGCTGCTCTCCTCCTCTCCCTCTCCAAGTGGCTGCAGCTGGTGGCACTGGTTCTATGGTGATCAGTGCTGGTTGCCCATTGGCTTTTGGCACTGTTACACAAATGGTCCCACTGCACCTTTCCATCTGGGCCATGATGAGTGGGATCACTTGAGAGTGGGATTGGGCTCTCCTGGGAAATGAGGAGGCAGTGCTTGGTTCTGAGTCAGATCCTGAGAACAGGATTCTTGGCCAACCCCAGGACAGCTTTCTTAGCAGGCACTGGAGTGCTGCCTGTGATGTGCCTTTGGAAGAGAAGCATGCTGTTAGCATGATTAATGGGCTGCTGGGAAAAAAAACCCCAGAACTCAGTAAAATCTTTGATGTGCTTAGTATCAGGCTCATTTTCTGTCTTTTTTTAGATGATTTAAGGCAAACTTTACTCTGTTGTTGTTGGCCCCTCTGATTGACCATGTATATTTATGGAAAGGATGTAACACTTTGGATTTTGACATGCATGATTTTTTTCCCTTCACAGCAGAAAGATGTATTGTCCCTGATGAGTGTAGCACTGCCCATCACAGGACAGCTGGGAAGGAGATGGCAGTGTCCTTTCCATGACTCCCTCTGGCTGAATAGCTGATGAATTCAGCACACTGCTGGCATCTTGTTTGTCTTATCTTAAATGTTACCTTTTCTTCTTGAAGGCTAGCCAACACAAAAGTAACCGTGAAGGCTGCGTTTGCAGATGACTTTGACACCTCCAGGGCTGTTGCAGCAATTATGGACCTCATTCACCATGGCAACAGACAGCTTAAGGCTGTTACTAAGGTAACCCATTAGGATACAGAGATCAGAAAATGACAGCTGTCCACTGTCCTACTGCTTAATGCAGACGGATTAGTTTATTGTTCACATAAGAAACCAGCAGAAACAAAGCTCCATAAATTGTTGACCTTCATGGAGCCCATTTGTCCTGACCCTATCACAGGAATTGTGCATGGCTATTGTTTTGTGCTTTGTTGTGTCCAGAGGATGTTTCTTTCCTGCTGCTCTATATTATTTATACCTAAGGCTTTTGAAAGGCCTGAAGCTGTTGTGACATGCTGCTAATTTTACTGCTGGTTCTGTGTTCTTACCCTGCTTCTTTGCTTAATATCCATGCACAGAAATGAGACTAAACTGGGAAGTGGTGGGGGGTGGTTGCTGCAGGGGCTTTGGCTGGTAGCCTCAGGTGCACTGGACAGTCTTGGTGGCGAGTTCAGCACTGGGGACTAAGTGGCTTCTGCTGTTGGAAGACTGTAACTGGCATCAGCATTCCTGCATGAGTCTGTCTTCAGGTGGCTTTTGGCAAATTAGGACCCTGTTAAGATCTCTCATGCTGACACAAAGAAAGCATTGGTAAGGACAAGACTTGAGCAATAAACACTATGTAAAGCATTTCTGGGTTCTCCATTTACCAACTGCTCCCTTTGTCACTCAAGGCAAGCACCTCAACCTTGTTGCTGTGCTCCTTGAGTACTGGTATCATCATGTTCACCATGTTTGTGCAGTGAAAGAAATGTGTACATGGTAATAACTGGTTTTAAGAGAGAATTAGCCTGTTGGTTTAGAAATCCTGTCTCCCTCTGTTTTGGCGTTGGTTTTAAATTCTGTCCTTAGCCTTATCTTTACAATTTGACTCTCTGAGTGAATCCCTGACCTAAAACATTTTGCAGCAGGGATCTGTAATGGCATTGCCACTCCTAAATACAACTACCTCCTTTTTTTCAGTTATTGCTTGTTCCCCCTGAATTCCTCCGTTTTGTTGAGAATGGGATGGGATATTTGTGGGCAGCTGACTGGGATTTCTGGTTGAGGTGGTGGAGCTTTTCTGGGTAAAGCCCAACTGTCTGGAGTGTTCCCTCTTTATTATAGGAAGTGTAGTGTAGTGCACTACACTGGAGTGTAGTTTTTCTGCTTAAGAACTGTGAGTAAAACCACATAACAACTTATTCCTCTCTTTAGCCTTCCTGCTAAGCATTCCCCACCTTGGATGGCACACTCCTGTTCCTTTCTCCCAGTGGCCTGCTCCAGCTCCTCCCAGTTCTGAAGATGTCAGATAAAATCCAGTACCAGCTGCTGATTTGCTTGTGCATCTCATCACTCTTATTTTTTAGGCAAGGGTTAGTCCCTTAAATTACTCCTCAGTCTTTCATTTAATCCTTATTTTATTGCTGCTGATTGCTGGTGCTGCCAGGGCATGACAAAATGCCATACGCTATCTCAAAGTGGTCTCCACGTGGATCAAATCAATAAGATACTCAAAGAATTTTTTAAAAATCTTTTGTATTATAAGTGCCCATGAATGTGGGATTTTGTTCTTTTTATTTTGTTTCCATACACACAGACCTTTCATGCCCAGAAGTGCTATTTTTAGTTATAATTTACTGCACTCATGTAATGTGTGGCAGCTTCTTGCATCTCTTCTCCTCGCTGCGCAGGCTGGTGATAAGCTCTTCCCTTCCCTCGTTTACTTAAACCCCTTCCCTTTGTGCTGTGAGGTGTTTTTATATCTCTCTAAGATTGCCTGTCTGGGCAGGTGTTCCTGATGGAGGTAGATCTTTATAATTAGTAATAGTTTTCCCTTGTGGACTAGGCTACAGAGAGATGCTGGGTTCTGTAATATGTATTGACTGGACAATCTCTTTTGAGTGTTTTCTAAACAGGATGCTGGATCTCCTAGAAGCTCTGTTGTGTATGGAAGCATTATTTCCTATATAGAAGGCTTTTTCAATGCCCTTGGGATGTCCTTTGGAGAAAGACAGGTAATGAAATATCTCAGCTATGTGTTTGAGGATATGGTAGCAGCCCCAGTGTTGTTTCACAGAGTGCTTTCTGAAAGTATCAGATGTAACAAAGTTATTTATGGTTTTAGTAAGCCTTTCTGCACTGCTTGCAGTTTCTCCTGTGATGCTTTAGGAGATGTATCAGCAGGTGGAACAAAGTGTGGGCTTTTTAGTTCTTGGAGGTACTCCCATGTGACTTCTGCACCAATTTTGCTGTGGAAATGAAAGATTGAGGAATGAAATAAGAAAAAGTCAGCATTGGAGGACTCTAAATTGTCCTGTTATCTGTCTGGCTTTCCTCAGCTTTTCCTCTTCCTTGCTTCCAGGCTGGCATTGATAGCTGTGTGAATATTTGCAGTTGTGGGGGGTCCCACTCCTCTGCAGAAAGCCAGGGAAAGGGGCTGCTCTGCCTTGAACCATGGGGGGGTATGGGGAGGACAGGACAATGAGCTGGAAATGGGGCCCTTACATAACTAGTTCTTGGAAAGATAGCAATGGGGAGAGAAAAAAAAAAAGGAGAGAAAAGCTTCTTTACAAAGCAAAATGCTGAACAGGAAAGAGAATCATCAATATGGAGGTGGTATCCCAATGTATGGAAGGGGAGCTTTAAAATGACACAAGGTGTTGGAGAATAGCAGGTTGTTCTTTGCTCCTCTCCTGCTCAAATATGGAGCTGAATGCAAAGTAGTGGAAAACTTTCTGTAGAGAAGCTGTTCTGCAAAACAGAACACTTATTTTGGGGAGGGGGAGAAGAGAATAAGAAAATGTAAATAACATTATTCATCCTTTGAAAAGCAGGCAGTATAGTGATAAATGCATTTATTTAGTTTGCCTCCATGGATTTTCTTGCAAAATTTCTTTCAAAACAGTGGCTGGATGTGATTTGGCTGTGTGTTACTCCTCACAGCCTCTGTTAATTTTTAGTGGCATACTAAACACTTAAATTTTTGGTTAGCTGGATGGCAAACTCAATTTCTCCAGATTCTGGGATGTCTGTATTGCAGGCATCTGCTGCACCTATATTTTTTGCTGAAACAATTATCTGAATGCTTTTCTTTGTTGTAGGCTGTGCTACAACACAGTGACAGGAGGATCAGCAGAAGATGCTGGTCTGAGATAAGCAGGAAGAAAGGAGCTTGTTCCTCTCTGTTCCTCTGCTCTTTCAGCTTCCAGTAAACAAATCGGTCAAAATCTTCATCAGAAAAGTCCATGGGCTACCACAATTTAGTGAATAAAATGGTGTAGGGATTGTTCCCTGACTCTGAGACCAGCCACAACAGCTCAGCATCCAGCCTTCCTTGCCCTTTATCCAGGTAGCTCCAGGCATGCAGCTTGCCAGGAGCAGTCCCTGACCACAGCGGGTGCTGGCATGTGTGCTGTGGGGGAGAGGGCAGCCTGGCCTGGACACTGCTGTGCTAAGAGTGCAGAGGACACAGGGCAGTGGTGTTTGGGCCCCCTCATTTGGATGTTTGCATGTAGCCTGTGGGTCTGTCTTGCTCCTGGGCTGGGATTCATCTCAGCTAATCAGCCTAATGTAGCTACCTGTGCTTCTGAAGTCATCAGTAGGGATTCTAAGGAATGGCTCATCTCAGTCTAGTGTCTGTATACAGTAAGAGTGCCTGTCTCTCTCTGCACTGGCAAGAGAAGATCTTATCCACAGGGACGTAAGATCAATCCACCTGGAAAGGTGATGAGTGAAAACCATTGTGCCTGTTTTAGAGCTGGGAACCTTTTGCTCTCCCAAAGAGTGCAGAGTGTTGAGTATATTGCAGGTGCAGCTGGGGCAAATCTGTGGAAAGCAAGGGCCAGAAATTTGAGATCAGCCCTGAGAGGCTATGCAGTGTTTTAATGTGGCAATCAGACTGGTTCATCTCCTAAAGCTGCTCCTTCTTTTGAAGGTTCTCACTCCAGTAGGTGCCTGGTTTGAACCTCCTGCAAAGGTGTTTGTAGAGGCATGTTTCTTGCTCCCATCATCATGGCTTTTCCTTCTGTATTTAAGTATTTATCCTGCCAATGATTACTATGGAGCGTTCCTGCACTTAGATTTATTACCTTTTTCAATCTCATAAACTTTTTCTTTAGTGTGGTTACATGTTTTGAAAGCTTGGGGAATTCACTGCATTTCACACTCTAATCTTCAATAGCTTCCCCCTCACCTCCTCCTCCTGCTCCTCTTTGTCAGTGACCTCTGAAACTCTGCTCCCTTTCCTTTCTATCCTGCTGTTTGGTGACTAAGCCCAGTCCCCTCTGGTTTTAATTACTCAGCTGCTCTTCTGCTCCCAGATGATGTTGCTGCCGGGAGCTTTGCCCGTGGCCTTGGAGCGCTTTGCTCTTACGCTTGTGTCTTAGTGATAAAACACTGCAGTGTTCTCTTGTTTGTTGGAGGTTTGTGCTTTTCCTCCCCCTTGGGAGTTTGCCTCTAATGAGGAACAGGGATGGTCTCTCTGCCAAGAGTGAGACCAGGAGCCTGGCTGTGGCAGTGATGAGGAGTGGCCTTCCTCCTCAGCTGACTCCCCAGCTCCCGTCCTGGCAGCTGTTGGAGCAGGGCTGTGTAGGAGGAGTGAGTCTGTTCCCTTCCTGAGGCATTGACCAGCGAGACTCCTGCCAACCCAGAGGAGGCTGAGGGAGCTTGGAAGTGGCTGAGGGGAGGAAGGGGCTTGGCTGCAGCCAGGAAACACCCACAGCCTGTGTGCAGTAGCTGCTGCTTCTGTCAGGTTTTTTTGAGTGGCTGAAACTTTGGGTAAGGTGGATCAGATGAAAGTTCTGTGGATTTAGGAAGGGTTTCTGTAGGTGAAAGGAGAAAGGATAGGATGGACTAGAGACTTAAAGCCAAAATACTTACTTTTCCTGGTTGTTTCCTGTAGGAGGTCTGGAACTCAAAGACAGAATAAGGGGCTGATATATTCTCCGTCTTTGGACTTTTACAGCCAAGGAGCTGTCTGAGCTGGTGGCTTAGGCTTCCCTTGCTCTGTTGGATTCCTGTTGCCAGGCTCTTCTTACATTAACTTGTCTGATCCATTTTTAAGTTATGCACACTTCTGGCAACTCCAAGGTTTCCTGTGGCGATGAGTCCTCCCCTTGGGTTATGCAGTGTGTTGTGTTCACGTGGGAGCACTCTGCTCCAAGGTAAATGCTTTCTTGTGCAGGAATATGCTGAATTACTTCCAAGTGTGACTCCATCCTAACTTTTTGTCCAGCATTAGTGAGATGGTGATTTTAATCCTCCCAATATATGGAAGAAGCACTACCAAGACAGGTGATGATAAGGCCTCATATTGCTATGGACATGGGATTGGTCTTTTAATATCATACTGAGACGTTTGTAAAGCAAAACATCTGTTTGATAATCAAATATTTGTTTGATTTCTAGGTGGCTGTGGGAGGAGACAGGTCTGCAGTGCTCTCCAATGTCATTGAGGAGCTGGTGAGGTTCCGCACGAAGGTCCGGCATTACGCGCTGGCTCTGCCGGAAGCAGCGGACGCTGTGCCAGGGGAGAGTGCAGCAGGAGCTGAGGAACCCAAACAGGAGCAGAAGGAAAGGAGGAAGCAGTTAATGCATGAGAGAAAGCCCCTCTTGGAGGCTTGTGACAGTCTGCGTGGAGACCTTGCTGCCTTTGGAATCCACATAAAGGTAGAAGACAGTGACCCTTTTTGTGAGACTCTCAGTCACTTTTTAAGACAGCACATATTTTTGTCCTTCATTCCCCTTCAGCAGCTTGTGGTGTTGTGCCCTGCTCCCTGTGTGACTGCAGTAGCCGGAGGTGGAAGTCAAGCCCTTATCTGGCTGTACTGCTGCCTTCTCTTCTGCTCCCCCTCAGCCTCGTGTCTCCATGCAAGTCACTGAATATCTTATAATATTCAGAGATCCCTAAGTTGCCCAAGTTCAGTCCAGAAGGAAGGACATGAGTAATGTGTGCAGTCTTAAAAAAGATTGCAAAGGAACTGGAAAGTAAACCAAGATGACTTGTGAAAATAATGCCTTTCTTCTACCTATCCCACACTCCCCACCAAAAATAAGTCTTCATGAGAAAGCCTCTTCCATCTTCAGCAGCTTCATTCCCAGTTGTTCCTGAGCCACAGGGACTTTGCCTGATTCCTGTACTGCTCCTCTCTCCATCTTGCTTTATACTCCTAGCTTACACCTAATGCCAGTGTTTTCAATCATCTCAATGGCTTCTCTGACTCAAGAGAAGACCCTCTATGGCATTATTGCTTTCTCCTGGTTCCAAGGACCTGCATTACTTCTTTAAAGTGCTGTTTCTTCCAGTTCCTTTTGGTCATTGCCCTTCCCGCCTCTGTGAGGCGACGGTCAGTGTTGCTCCTTGAGTGCAGAATAATCCTCCACATTCTCTCCTTTCATCCAGTTTGTACTGTTCATTTTTCCTTTGCTTGGGAGCTGATCCTGGCAAGTCTGGTTCCATCGTTTTACCAGTGGGAGGATGGAAAGCACAATGACATCAGGGAGTGAGAGCACCTCCAGCTGCTGAGGATGAGGGCTGTCCCTGTTCAGTGCCCCTGTGAGCAGAGTGTGGTTGGCTCTCTCCTCTCTGGGATGACAGTGAGCATGCCAATTCAAGCGGGGTGAGGGCCAGAACATGGTGGTGTGGTGGTGGTGAGCTGCAGCTGGGAAAGGAAAGGGAAGCTGGAACATCTGCTTCCTTTAACTTGTTTGTAAATCCCCGCTACACTCACCAGTCAAGCAAGTTTGCAAATCCAAACAACTGCACCGAAACAAAGTCTTGGAGAAGCAGCCTGCCTTTTCATCTATTGGAGAAATGCTGCAGCCCCACCTCCTTCCTTTCATGGATCTCTTTTGATTTGTTTTTAAAGGGATTTACATTTGAAAACCCCACAAATTAGTCTGAGCCAGGATTCAAACCATTCAATTTATTTTAAAAAAATTTAATAACCTGAAGCTCAGCATAATCTGTCCCAGAATAGATTGCTCCAGAAGACAAAGCAAAGGTGCACTTACAAGCATGCACAGAGCAAGCATCCAAAGCTAAACTGCTTTTTTTGCTGACACTGTGGAAGTATCCAAAGGTGTGTTGTCAAGCTAGCTCACACTCTGCTTTTGCAGATCCCAAAGAGTCCTGTAAACTGAGTGATGCAGTTCTGCAATTCCTCACACAGACTCACCAAAGCACTTGTGCAACAAGACACAGCCTGCACAAAGCAGGGCTCTCCCCAGCCTCTTGCTCATTGTGAGTCTGCCTGGCTGGGTCAGCTGATGCCAAAAATGCCCCAGTAAAACAGCACCTAACAGGTGTCCTGCTTGCCTAGTAAGTGCTTGAGGAAGTTACTTGAATTTCTCATTTCTGCCCAGCCCCTCATTTCCACAAAACATTTGAGCCTCACACTGTGCTTGCATTAATGCCAACACGCTGCCCTCTGTCATGTGAGGCTCAAGTAAGCCAGCAGCTTCTGAAGTCCATGTGCAGGAGGAAAAACAGCAGAACAGATGAAGCAGACAAGCCTCAGCTCCATCCAGTGCAGACTAGGAACACCCCTGGTTTGAGGCAGGGCGGGAGGGGGTGGCTTGAACAGAAAATTTTCTTAAAAATCTGCTTTGTAGAAAGGGTAGTTTCTCCTTCAGGTTCTAGCTTGTGATTTCCCTCCTCTGGTTTCTTTTGTCACTTTGCTCTGCAAAGGATGTTGGCTGAAGTTACGTAACTTGCAACAGCCTGATTAAAAACCTCCATGTTGTCTTTTCTTGTCATTGTAGCATGCTTGGAAGCTATGCTACTAAGTGAAATGTAGTAGTTGGATATTTAGGCATGAAAAAATTTTCAGTTTCAGGTAAAAAAAGATTCAGCAATTCCAGCTGCTCTCATGAGTTAATGCTCATGGAATGTTGTTGTGTGTCAATGTTCAGATTAACTTCTATTTTCAACCATTGCAAACAGCAGGTTCTAAATAGAATGTTCAATATAGCTGTAATATTGCCTTTCAAAAATATGACTATTGTATTACAGATACTAAAATCAACAGGCTTCTGTCCTGAGTTCAGATCAAACATGTTCAGTAATATATTATTATGTATTGAGCATGTTTTTTCAGGGATATGAGCCATTGAGACTTGAAAATATGATTGCATGAGTTGAGTGTAGCTACTCCTGTGAGAGGCTGCACCCCACTGCAGCATCCCACGCTGAAGAGGTGACATTTCTCCTGTGTTTCTTCCCTCTGAGCTAGGGAAAAATGTCTAATTTTGTTTTACAACTCTGAGCATTATTAGCAGCAGTGGCATTCCTGTGAGATTGTATTGCCACATCTTTTGCCCAAATGGATGAATAGCTTTGCTGAGTGAATCTTGGTTAAAAACCTGTGATCGAGTGTGGCAGGACTGACCTGCTTACTTTTTCTTACAGGACAGAGCTGCTGTTTCAACCTGGGAAATTGTGGAAGGAGGACAGACAGAGAAGCAGACTGAGAAAAAAAGCTGATCCTTCATTCTTGGACTTGTTTTTTATTTCAGCTACTTTGGCAACTGTTGTAAATACTAATTCTTTCAAAATAAAATCTGTTGAACAGAACGGCTACAAACAATAGCATATAATTTGAGCAAAACTGTTGGCACTAGTACATGGTAAATAAATACAGGCCTTGCAGCACAGGTGGTGGAAGCATCCAGAATACAAGGCAGTACAGGAGCAGCTGCACTGACTTAACACAGACATGGGTCTGTTCTACTGCAGGAACTGCCCCAGCCCAAACACTCCGTCATCCGCCCCGTGTTGCTGACCTGACACAGAATTTAAACATAGTGAAGGCAGAGGCAAGAACTTTAAGATGAAAACACTTAGTTTTATGCCTGTTGGTTTGACAGTTCTCTTTCTCTCAGACATAGGAATGGGGGACACTTTTAACCTAAAAGTTTTTCCTTATTGCAGTGGTGCTGCTTTGATCCTGTGAAACCTTTTCCTGTAATCTGATGATATCCAGTTACCTGTAAGACTTGCTATCTTCTGTTTGGTTTTGCACAGAATACAGGGAGATTCCTCTAGCACTGGGAATGCAGCACACTCAGGATCTCTCCAGCATTGGGAAGATAAAATTAAGATGTATATATATTAAGGTATGTTTAGTTTTTACCTGTTCAGTTACCTTTTTTGGCCCTGGCTGCTGTGGGCAGAGATGCAGAAGCCTCTTACACTTGAGGTGACCTGTGTTGATACAGGGCTGGTACTTACCAGGTACCTGCACTTTCTTTAAATCAGTTTATGAAAACATAAGAACCAAGAATGTGTGTTCATCTACAAGGCATTTGTGTGCTTTCAAAGTATCTGTTCAGAGGATAAAGGCTTTCTTTTATACTGTTGAGAATAAAATGTGTAGTTATTTTTCTGCTCCCTTTCTCCATTATCTGGACTTCCAGAGAAGAGTGGGGTGTCTCTTCATTCAGCACCAGGGCACAGGTGCTTATTTGACACAGCTGGTATTGTACATTTGCTCATGGCAGTGTTGTTCTAGCAAAACAGAGTGAATGGTGAGCAGCAGCTCAGCTGCTGTGTGAAATGGGATGGTCACACACCAAACAAAGTCCAGTCAATTTGCTATTATTTTTATTTCCTACCAAAAGAAACTGCTACATTTCTAGAATGTTTAAAAATTGTAACAATTTGTATACATTAGTGAATAACAGTTACAACTGCTGTGCAGCTTTAAAACCAACAGGGCTGGTTGAAATCCGTACTGAGCTCTGTTAATTGATTGACTTCGCCTACATGTCATTTAGATTATAATACCACTGATGTTCTAATTACAAGAAAAAAAATCACTTATTTTAAAGGCAGTAGCTATTTTAAAATCAGTTTCAACTTTCTGATTTCATTTGAAAGTAGTCAGGTTTCTCAAATACATTTAAAGGGGGAAAATAATAGCATAAGTTTCCCCAAAGATGCAGACAGTTTACAAAACTGCTTAAATTAAACACTAAAACCTCATTTCTTAAGAGTAGTCTGTGAACCCTCACAGAGCAACACAAACAAACACGTAAAAACCTATTTTAAAAATAGGTAACTGGTTTAAAAAGAAAAATGCATCAGGGTGAGGTAGTAGTCACAGTGCATCCAGAAATACCAACTCATACTCCTTATGAAGGGAAATACTTGGAGTATCCTTTCTGATTCCGGGTGCTTTCTGCAGGCAACTATTGCAAGGAATGAGAACAGTGTGACTAGTCTGAGACACCACATTCCAGCTGAGAGCACTGCAAGAGTGGCTGTGCTGAGCAGGGAACAGCTCCTGCAATAACCGGATGTGTTACGTGCTTGTTCCGGCGCTTTAATGAGCAGGAACAGTTGGAGCTGGATTGCAGGTTCAAGGGCAGTACCCATTTAAATTGACTTTGCATGAACTTGCCTCCCTCTCCACTCTGGATCAATCCCCACCAGCTTTGACTAAATCTCCAAAAATTTAAGGAATGGTCCTGTGTAAAATCCCACAGCAGTTCTGCTTTACACCTAATGCTCACCTGCCCCGTCTGCGCCAGATCAGTGTGGCTGACAGTGTCTGTCCTGCAAAGATCAAGTAAAAGCCTCTATGCTTTTTGCTCTAAAAACTCCTGCTTTTTGCAGTACTAAGTACTGCACCTGAAACTCAAACACCAACCACCCTGTTTCTGCTCCTGCCTTTGACTTGCAGCATACACTGCCTGCACCCTGCTCTGAAGGTACAGGGACGAGCTGTGGGCTGCCTTTTGTTCCTTCAAATTGTATTCCTGCTGGCTCATGGCTGTCCAGCTACAGATCCGTGTGCTGGGCTGCTCTGAGCTCTAACCCAGCAGGCAACTGGAGTCTTAAAAGCACTTCACTCTTCCATGATCACTGAGAGCTGAACCAGTTCTGCTGGCTATCACCGAGTTTCTTGCCCCGCCTAGTACCTCTCCAAATGACAATTTCACAAGTTCATTGTATTGAGTCAAGACCAGATATATAAACAGAAATTCATTTCTTTTTCAGGTAAGCCTAATTATTGTTTAATTAATTTTACCGCTAAGATACCTATAGCATATCTTTATTCTGCCAAGGGGGAGCCTTATAAAAAAAAATAACAAGACATTACAGGAAGGGATGCCTTGCTCAAATCAATGCTGCCTCTGGGACCAGGAATGGGAAAAGGCAACTAATTACATTCAAAATCTACAGCAACTGTCATGCATTCCCTTTCCAAAGAGGCTCACTTTTTGCTTCTTACTATACTAGCATGGCAAAAAATGAAGTGCAATAGCTAATTCTAGACAGAGGGTCCAAGAATGACAAGTGACAACCTTGGTGCAATCTAAGAAATTCAGTTGAGCTGGTGGAAGAATTTTATCTAAATATCAAGTGCATTTTTTTTTGCTGTTCACACTTTAGTTATTGCTCAATAACTATCAAAAAGAACAGAGGAATACTTTCAGTTTAGTTTTATTATATTATAACAGATCTGCAACTACAGCTTATTTCAGCCAAAACATTTTTGTATTTCAAACTCTTAAAAAATATCTACATTAATCATATTTTTCTATTCTTAAAAATAAAAAATATCTACCTAACATACCAATGCTGCTACAGCACTTGAAAGGGTGCATTATGTAAATTCTACGGTACATGTAATTACTCTTGCAGTCATTGTTCTTCCTTTTCTTCTCTGCTGCTTTGGCTTCAGGTTTCAAAAAGTTTGTTAAAAGCTGTTCCAACTTCTGAAACCATGTCAGAGGCTGTCATTGAACGTCCGAATTTCTGAAAGGCTTGGTGGTTAGACTGCCTCGTGAGAGAGCAGGCTCCAAATGCAGCCACTAGAAAGGGATTTTGACTGAAAGGAAAAAAAAAAACAAAAAAACCCAATATTATGAAGAGAATCTGAACACTTCTGTGCAATTGATAAGGTGGTGGACATCATCTTTGTACTCGTAAATGTTAGCATTGCCAGGAAGGCCTCTTAAGCAAACATGTTCTCAGACTCTTGCACTGCAGAGCATCTTTGTCTGAATTTTTTTTAATCAAATACTTCCCCTACCCATGGCACAGAACATGACTGAGTGAGAAACACTACCAGGGCCAAAGCACTCAAAAGAACAACAGGGTTAAGAAATGGGGAAGGTGTTCCATGTCTAGTTTTACGGATGTGAAGCTTCTTGCTTTCCTTCAGAGGAAAGAAGGCTCACCTGACAGCCTTTCAACTCCCTTTCCTCTCCATTCTCTGGGTAACCTCATTTAGTTTTGTCTTGCAGGGGTGGGGGAAAGTCATGGGGATGCAGACAAGAGATGATTTTCAGCAGGGTCATAGAGACTGCTCCAGGGCCTTCATTAGATCAGCTTAAAAGGGGTACAGTGGCAAGTGAAGACCACAAGCTAAGGCACATTGCTGAAATGCCTCCTACACACTTGTGAACTGCCCAAGAGAGCGTACACAGACCCAGATCTGTAACGCTGAACCTCCCCCAGAGAAGCCAGCAGAGTCCAGAGCCACCTCCACCTTTCACCTCCAGAGCATCTTTTCACAGGCTGGGCCATGGGAGTCACTTCTGTTGCCTTAAAACAACTGTATAACAGTTCAGCAGCCAGTGCTGTGCTCCAGGTCTGGCTGATCAAAAACCTCACAGAGCTCAGCCTCAGCAGAGCACTGCTGCCTGGAACACACTAAGGACCTCCTGATTCCTCTGCCAAGGGAGAGTTTTGTGAAGGATCCCCATGTAAAACAGGCAAAGCAGGACATCACTTTACAATTAGGTGTTACCTAAGCAAAATTTCCATGTACTCATAAAGGTGCAGGAGTATTTAAGCCACCTTGATAGTTAATCCTGGATGCCCAAATACTGCTCTGAAACAAGAGCTGTGTACAGGCTCCTGGGTTCAAGGCAGCTAAAGCACCATACTCCAAACACATCAGCATCCTCTCTACTCAAGTGAGTAATCCTACCTACTGTACCCCTGAAAGCCAGTACAATCTCTGTGTTTGAAAACCTCTCTGTGCAGACCCATTCTGAAATGCCAGAGCCAGGCACAAGCTGGAAGGACTGGCTGGACTGCCTGCCGTGCAGTCTCCAAGTGGATGTCCTGACTCACTGAAACCAGAAAACTCCTCCTTTCCTTCAACACAAGGTAGGCAGGATTGGTACAGCAGATGTCTGTGAAGGGTCACCTTAACACCACTGCAGGAGACACAATGCCTTGCTGATGCCAATTATACTTTTCCTTCATCTATAAAATAAAGGAGTTTCTGAGCGAGCTGTTTAGAAAAGCCACAGGAGCTCAAGTCAGGAGAGCCTGGAAAACATGTGCTGTGTTTGCTAATCTCTACAACAATTTAATACTGCTGTGCTGTACCCCATGCAAAAATGAAATCACTTTTTTAACAACTTAAAACAGAATTCCTCCTTTAGTGGCAGCTGCAAATTCAGATACCCAGAATGACAAAAAAAACAAGACCATATATGATAGATTTCAGAATTTTGAAGCCTGGTTTAACTCATTCCTCCTGGGGCACCTTGTGCAGTGTCCTTGTGGCAACACAAGCACAGCCTGGATAACTCCCATGGACATCTGACACTGTGCACCTGCATGCAGCATCCCAAAGACTACAGAAGGTCTCCACGCCTCAAGCTTCCAGAGCTCGTTATTTACTGAGAAGAGGGACTGTAACTCCCTGACTGATCACATTCCTTTCAACTTGATTATCAAGCTGATGCTTTCACAAAAAGACTCCATGACTATCTGAACCAGCTAGTTTGGCAGGAACTGACATCATTTAACTAAGAAGCCAAAAGCCATCTGCAAGGCTGCTTTAGGTACAGCCAAAGTGGAGTGCCATTTGGCCTTAAAAGAATTACTCTTTGAAGTTGTATTTTATTTGCAAGTTTTAACATACCTGCCCCACTAAATTACTTAGCCACAATGCAGGAGGATTCACCAAAATAGAAAAAACAAAGCCAAACAACATGTCTCATGAATTACGGAGATATTACTGCCAATGACTACTACTTATTTATCCTTTCTGCTTTCTGCCTACATTCAACTGTTTTGAAAACACATACCTCATACATAAATGTCCTTGTGAACAGATCCACAGGCTCTTCTTCTGCCCCAGACTTGGGAGATGTTAGATTACTGGAGGTTTGTCTTATTAAAATTACTACTGTTATGTAGACTGCTCTAGAACAGCCTTATAGTTTTTAAAAGTACATGCATACTTTCTTACCAAAATCTCCAATTTCATTTGGAAATTGATATCACAGCAAGTCTACAACAGTTGCCATAGGTGAGAACAGACTCACAGCAATTAAGTTATTAATTGATATTCATACCCATTTGTTTTTTCAGCTCCAGCAACAAATGCCCAGTGTGCCAAGACTCCAAGAGAACCAGAAAGGAGGTCCCCCTGTCCACCACATCTCCGGCTGCTTCCTTCGTGACTGCACACAAGCACTGTGAACAGACAAACCAAAACCAAAGTCATGTGCTTTTATCTCTCTATTTACAACGACAGCACTGCAGCTGCAAGGGTTACCCTCTGAGGCACACAGCAACTAACAGGTGAGAGACTTAACACAGGCAGCACAATATGCTGAAATACATTATTCTTAAAAAAAAAAAAGCATTAACATTTTTAAAAATAGTTTTCTCATTACCTTTTAATCCTTTGCACATAACATTGCACAATGGGCACACTTTCTCCACTTCACTCAGCCTGCACAGGTGAGTTTAGTTATTCATGTGCCATCATGGACAATCACCCCAAACTGGACCAGGTCCTTCCACAGAGCCATTGCACAAACACAACTCTTCAGTGCCTCTGAACTTCAGAGTTTGCCAATGTAAACCAAGGTGTTTACAAAATGCAAATGCAAAACAGAACTAAAATCTCAAATGTTCTACCATGTCCATCACAAAAATATTTTATTGAAACAGCCTTTTCCTTAGGCTTTGTGAAAAGCACTTGCAAGACAATTTTTTTTTTCTGCTGATCGACAGTGTCCTCACCATTCATGTATGTTTCTGTCAGCAGTGTCACTGATAGGCTGTGTTACAGGATAGGCAGGATATCAAGTGTTACATTTCTATTTTAAATATACAAAGGTCAAACTGATCTCTTTGTGCAGCTTTAACTGTGAGGAACACGCAAATGGTTTCACTACATTTAACTCCTTTGTTCTCCATTCTCAACAAGCCCAAGCAGGAAGCCAGGAGGATATACAAGGCACTTAAAAAGAAAACAGCATCAGTTCTGCTACTCTTCTCCAAACTCTCTTGTGGGTATGCACCTATACTTAGCTTTTTTCTTGCTTGGCTCTGAAAAAAAACAACAAAGGAGAAATTTATTTTCCTCTCCTAGGAGGATAGAAGAGCTGGCAGAATCATTACTGGCCAAGTGTGATCCTTGGCATCTCCAGGCAGCTACTGCAGGATTCAGAACTGTGTACACAATCACCTGTGTGCTGCTGAGCATGCCAAATATACAAGCAAAGGAAAAAGCAAGGCCAGACATTGCTTGGACAATAGCTCTTGCCTCAAGCCTGGGTTGGGTTTCTCCAGAGAGTATAAACAGAGCAACCCAGGTGTTTTAGAGGGAGTACTGCCTATATTTTTAATGTTTGAAGAATTTTTTCTTTTTCAAACTAATGGAAAAATTTGCACAGAACTGAAGGACTTGCAGATACATCTTCCTAACTAGCAAGTGGCAAAAATCTACATAATGCCAATAAACCCCTTCAAGTTTGTTATGTGCAACAGCAAAGAACTGTACTTCACTTCCATTTTCTACTGATCTTCCAGCAGTAATTGCAGGGCTTGTGAGACCAGGCAGTTGTGCGTGTTTGCTGCCACTGAGAGGGCAGAGATTCATTAGTCACCCAGGAGCACAGCACACACTGCAGCCTTGCCAGCAGCTCATTTTCCCAATCACTCTTCCCCCCTTCCCCCTCCCCCTCTCAAATTAAGATTCTGGATGTGTTTCTTGGTGAGCAGTAGCTAATGTCAAATTTCACAAGTGCAATGCCCTTCTGAGTTAGCTATCTGAAGAAGGTATGCCCTTTTAGGTGGCGTGATTTATTCTTATTTTTATTTTAAATACAGTGCTTTGGAGAAATTACTTCTAATTCTACTACTTTGAAGATGCTATCTCACAGGATTTTCACTTTGAGGGCTTGAACTCCTGGCAGGAGGCAGGATGGAAATCCTCTGTTCAAAAGCTTTGAGGCCTTCTGACTGACAGCTGAGCACAAGCCCCTGCTTATTAGCTGTATGTCACCATCTGCCACTATTCTGTAGCCCCACAACCTTCCAGTCATTTTTGAGCTGTACAGGAGAGCAAGATCTTCTCAAACTAGGCCAATTATAATACTCTGCTAAAAAAAAAGTGGTCTTTTGTTTGTGGTTTTAAAAAATAAATCTGCAATATGTGCAGACTACCTCACAGGCAACAACAAAAGCAGACCTTTATACTCTGCACACAGATGCTGGAAAACAAATCCATGGAATACCTTCAAAGAAGTAGAACTAGAGGAAATTCACTTGAATGAGGAGGGAAAGATATAACACACAATTCTTGTGTAGAGGCTCGGCTGATCAAAGAACATCTCAAAATAAAAGGATGATGAACATGATGACAGGCAATGGGAAAAGGATTTTAAAACACTTCTGAATTACAGCCATTAGTAAGAGCTTTTAAAATACAAGAAGGAATCCCACAGTGGCATCAAGACAAATCGGCATACTGCCAAATCGATATAGGATGTTTTTCCCACCCTTCTTCTAGAATAACAAAATAAAAGTGTTATCTTCACCCTCCCCCAGTGCAACATCCCCCCCTGCATGTCTGAGCCCTCTGTGAGGACAGTTCCAGCAGTTCTTTCAGGACCATGGGGGTGATGTCTGTACACACTGAGCAGTCACAACCAGTGGCAGTCACAAGGCCTCAATTAGCTGGACATGGCTGAACAGTCAGCTATGATGCTGAGAAGGTGGGCAGCTGTATTCCCTGGAAACATGCACAATGCTCTATTTACGTGAGAATGAAGCTGCTTTTCAGCTGTTGTTCCATGAGGCAGTAGCATGTTCAACTAGGGACCGGTATGTACATCAGCAAACATAGAAAACATGGTTCTTGGAAGAGCTGAGGAGACCAGGATGACTGGATGTGGGACAACAAAGAAACTACAAAGACTGAAATCACCACAATGTGTCAATTTTGAAAAGGCAGCAGCCAGGGCCACTTAAGGTCAATTAGTCTGACACCAGCCCGGATCAAAACAATGGAGAGGTTCAGTGATAGTTCCACTGACAGAAACAGGCAATAAATACTGGTCAAGCTGGCTGTTAGGGCAGGGTGTCTAGTTCTGTTCTCTAACAGGTCTGAGCAACCAAATCTATGTCACTATTTCTTAGGGTAATGAATTAAGGAAAACCCACCTCAGTATAAGTAGCAGGCAGTTTTTTAATGAAAACTGATTTATACCAAGTAACTCTCAGGAAAAAAAAAATTATACAACTTCCTAGCACTTATCCATGCAGCACACATATACTATCAGAAGAAAAGGCTAGATGAAATAAAAATGTCATCGCTGAAGAAATGCCTGCAAGGAGATCTGCCAGAGCCAGAACAACCACAGTCCTATTCAACAGTTTCAACGCAGTCTCAGCAAGTAAACATCACGTAAATACTGCCAAGAGCTTTAGGCAGCAAATACAACACGTCCCTCACATATAATCACACAAATTTCTTGTGTGCCTAAATCCATGGAAACAATTTGTACCAGAAACAAAAAATTGAACACTGTCATACTGACAGAATACTGTAAATAGAAATTCAAGAGGTTTAGGCTTCAAACAATTCAAAACTCTGCCCCAGACTTTCCAGGTAACTGTGGCCAAGTAATTTAGTAGCTCTATGTTTAATATATTTCAGGCCACAAAATATCTTCAGTATTTTATGAAATATTGAATTGCTGAAAAGGGAGTGATGGTAAGATATTAATATTTGTGAAAGCATTCAGACCATGGTGTCATACCTAGCTGTATCATTGCCAAGTTTTAAGCTCAAAGAACTCCCAGCCCAAATTATGCTGCTGCCAAAAGCCCAGAAGAATGACCTATTTATGGGTATTGTATGCTTAATTTACCAAAACCAAAACACAACAGTCTGTTATGTAATTGAAAATAGCTGTCCACCCTTTGAAGGAAAAAAAAAATCAAAATGCAGTAGTTCTGCTGACTTCAGGCACTAAAGTTAACTGGGAAGCACAGATTTTGATATGGCTGTATGCAGGCAGCACCACTTACAATGCCAGCTCCTAGATACATCACAGTTAGAAAACCAGTTTTTCTAACTACAAAAAGGTAGTGTGTGTCTGCTTGTTCCTGATTCACCATGTTCACCCAGTAGTGAAAAAAATAAATGCGTCTCTGGGGTGGTTTTTACTTCTGCATTAAGAGCACAGCATGTGGAATATGTGATAGTTTAGTTGTTCTGATGATGGTCAAGAAGGCTGAAGAGCCTATGTGAAATATCACATTTACTGAGACTGCAGACTGAAAGACTGGAGATTTTAATTTAACTCCTGAATCTCAGACATCCTGAACAAATTCCTTGCACTTGTTTTCCTCTTACAGAGGAGGAGTATTTCATTCACCCTAATGTGAATGTGGTCAGGGATCCAAGTATGAAACATGACCATTCTAACTTTTCATATGACTCAACTGGATTGATCAGCTAACAGCCACCCCACACAACAAACACACTCCAGTTTAATTAAAAGACTTAAGATTTCCATTTTCTATGCAAATAATGAAGCTACTAAGGATCATTTTGCCTCATCAGTGCAAGATTTAGACCATTATCAAATTTTTAGTGAAATCTCTTACCAATATACATCTCTAACCTAGCATGTACTTACATTAGTAAGAAATTTATCTTTTTCCTTTTGCAAGTTAGTTCACAAAAGCACATAGCTGGAGATTATGGATTCCCAGGAACATGTCCCAGAGTGCATACAGACAGGGAAACCAAGTTTAATGACTCTGGCTGGAGAAACAACTCAACTGATGTGGAAAATGTAAGTTGGCTTTTATATAAAGGGTGCTTATACTTTTTAATTCCCTAATCACACTTTTAAAACTTAGCTAAGTCCTTGAGTGTGAGATAGAGCAGGCAATTTGAGATTAAAATGACCCAAATTTTCCATTAGCTTTGTTGGATAGGCACAGGAGCCAGGGGCCAGGTGAACAGTGCCAGGGAGAAGCTGGCTGGGCTGCACATGCCAGAGACGGCACAGTGGCACCAGGGACAGGAAGCACCACTTCCCCATTTTGCTCATTCTGCAGAAGCAGGACTGGAGACAAAGGTGCTGCCACTCAGTTATAAATCTAGGTGAAATTTGCTCCGCAGCTGTGAGTGAGCCAGGCAGTGACAAGCACTGAACAGCTTCCTTTCCAGCTGTGTGGGGAGATGAATGGGATTAGAAGTACTACTTGGTGACTTATGGCAAGAGTTGGCTTCTGACCCCATAGCCAGTACTCAGTGCTCTGCCTTGCATGCTTCCTTGCTTCTTTTGACCACAGCTGCAGATGAGCAGCTGGAGAGAAACCAAGTTTGGCTACTGGTTCCAAGTAATAGTAGTCCCAGGCAGTAGCGGGATGGTTCCCATAAATCCTGCCTTTGGAAGGGAGGAGGGTCAAACACAAAACTCATTATCATGTTTAAAAACCAAAATCCAAATACTCTAATTCAAGGACCTAACCAAATTTTAAACATGTTAGGAACTAAGGCTGGTATAACCACACTTTATTATTGACCAGTTCTCCAAAGAATAATAAAAAGATAACCTTAGAGAGCTGTGCCATAGTGAATAAAAGCTGACTTACCTTTTACCCACAGGCTGAGTACTCATTCCTACCCTGGTCAGTGATGGTACTGATATCACCTACCAAGAGCATGGTGAAGCTCATCTTTGTAGAGCAGGGAATCAACAACTGTAGACCAAGCTATAATGTGAAATTGCAAAAGGAAAGAGAATATAAAACTTAATTTAAAATCTTGGTGATTATGTTTACAGGCCAGTTGGCAGCTCACTACTGAAATGGAGACGAATTTTAGAAAAACCTCCTTTATACTGGAGGACTGCTACTGCTCTCACAGAGGTCAGTATGTGACTTTGAGACCATAAGGAATCATCAGCACCAACTAGTCTGATCTGTGAAAACAAGCTTTAGAGGTATCCAGACACTTCAAAGTTTGTGAATCTAACAAAGTTTCAGGTACGTTACTGTACTAGTTCATTTGTCTAAACCTCACTTTGAATTTATGAAGCTTCAGCTTCCAATCAATTTATTGAGCCTCTCTGCAGTTTACGAAGCTTTTGGCTGAGAGTAATTCTTCAGCAATACTTGACACCAAATCACCTGGTAACCCTTTCTGTCTTCAGGTAACAGAAATAAACTGTCTACTGCATTTCCTACAGACTAATGAATAAAAGTACTGTGAAAATAACCACTACAATCACCCTAAGCTATAAAGCAATCACAAAACCAATCTTCCCCACTGCAAAATTCGGAATGGAGAACAAATCTTCGAAAAGCCTTCCTTCCTCAACAACTAAGCATGAAACACTAAAGTTACATGGTTAAGTGTGCAAATTCTCAATTTCTCATTTTCCTGGAGAGCACTGAGACTTACTTTTCTCTCTCTTTTTTTTTTTTTTTCCTGGAAAGCACACATGCAGTATTTTCCCGAAGGAGAAAGTTTAAAAGTAATATATGCAAACTATAGTTTCAGTATGCTGAACACAGAAGGTCAAGCAGGAAATGCCTAATAGGTAGGGCTTAAGCACTACAAATGTGACATGATAAATAAAAGGCAAGAGGAGTACACAGATCTTTTCATAACGTTTGATTGTGCTCAGAGAACACTGGCCCAATCCAATAACCTTGGATTTCCCTCATGCATGTAGTCTTAGCTGAAAAAAAATGGTATCAGATCAAAAGAAGAGACAGATGAAAGGTAAAAGCAAAAAACATGGGAAAGAATTCAAGGTCCATGACATGACAACATATTCCATGTTTGGCACAGAGTACACAGTAGAATCTCCTTTCTCAATGTAATTTTGCATTTGAAAAGCTTTTAAAAAAATGACCAGCAGATCAGACCCACAGAACATGGTTGTTAAAAGGAAGCTGAAGTCCGTAGTTTCTGCAAAATTCTCAACAACCTTCTTCAAAGCCATGCAACCTCTAAAAACAGTTTTTGTAACAGACATTATAACCTGCTTTCTTAGCTCAGCAATGCTGCCTGTAATGTCTGTAATCCAGCTTAACATCAGTGATAGCACCAAGGTAAGAACAAGAAAGCAGCCTATAGCTGGACATCAATCAACTGCTATACTGCTATAAAAGCACAGAACTGTTTTTATTTCAAAACAAAAGCCACGTCACTAAATAGAAGAAAATACCAAAACACAACAGAGACAAGTTATAACAAGGTAGGGAAAAAAACCCAACAATAACAAAACCCCCAAAGCACACAAGACATACATGAACTTGTGCCACACATGAACATTTAAAATTAAAACTGGAAAGAACTTCACTTGCTTCCTGTTTTTTTTTTCAATCCTGCATGACAAGAGACATTGGAGACCTGTCCTGTCTCTCCAGCAGGTGTGGGGATACACTTATCTCAGGAGTAGCAGTCCAAAATGAGAACAGACATATACTAGATAATATACTCAATATAAAGTGCTCACCCAGTCTTCCCAATGTTCATTTAAAAAGCAACAATCCTGTATAAAAAGAATATTGTTGACATAAAAGCAGAGGAAGAAGACACCTACAATGCTCTAAAGCTCTTGCTGGCATCAACTGGAGTCAAGACATTTTATCCTCCAGCAGAGTTCATCCACCTTTAAGCCTGGCCTGACTGTCCAGGGTTACAAATCAAGTCTGCTACTGGTGCAAATATGACAGCAGACTTCCTGTGGGGAAACCTGGGCTCTGTGTGAGGAAGGTCCTTCACCACACAGATGTGACCATATTGCTTCCAGGTCCCACTTTGTTGCACAGTCTGCTACAGTATCTGCAGTAACGGGGTATGTGGAAGGTGGCTCTGCACAAACCAGTTGTCACATTACATCTGCTTTTGTGTTATCAAAGACTTCCATGGCTCCCAGTAATGAAAAATTGACTGTATATATAAAACAGTTCTGAAGCAGCATAAACATTTATCTGAGATTAGCATTTCAAGTAATTAAAAGCAGAGATGCTGCTTGTTATGTATGTGAAATAAGACCATGCAGGCAAAATGTGATGAAGGCACTCGTGAATTAATTTTATACTGATCACAGTAAATGATCAGTATAAAAAGCATTAGACAAGCAGCTAATTTTATTAAGTATACTTTAAATCATATTGGTATGAGACTTTTGTAATGACAATCTAGAATTAATTTTTTAATTTGTCAGTTATACATGTAAAGTTATACATGTGCATGCTAATCTGCAGCCCCATGATGGACACTATCAAAGAACTGAGCAGCGCATGAGCCTCAAGACATCTTCATTTCTCACACACACTGACACATTGTGAACTAACAATATTATTTTGTATCAATTTAGCAAGGACAGCTGCACTTACATAAAACACCTCAGCAAAGAACTTTCAAACAGTTCACAAAAATTAAATCATTAATTCCTCAATACCCATGTAATGTAAAATATAACATCTATAAATGTGAGATAAAATCAGCAAATAAATTTAGTCGCACTCTTAAAATATCAATTTACACAAATCATCTAAAGGTGATCTGCAAAGGCAGCAATCCCTCCAGTCTTCAGGGGAATACAGCCAAATGCTATACACTCTACTGGACTACAACTGAAAGTAAACAGAACAGAACAATCACATTGCTAAAAGCAGAAGGCTTCACTTACCCTTCTCTCCATCTGAAATAAGATCTCTTTCTCCCTTTTGCACAACTGTCAAATTCCCCATGGCTTGGCTGAGTCTTAATACACATCCATGATGATCACTACTGTCCACGGGGTCTCTAAGCTACAACACAAGAATTCCATACACAGTACTTTTTTTTGCTACTAGAACAACACACTAACACATGCTACTTACATATGCATGGTGGGAAAAAAAACAAAGGCAACATCATCAGTCTTTCTTGAAAAAAGAGCTCAGTTTAAGAATATGCATTGCTGTGGCAATTATCCCATGCAATAAAAACCCAGAGTGTTCCTCTCACATACAAGAAACAGCACATATTATAAGCCAGTAATAAGTTACTTATTTTCAAGGACAAAAAGACTAAACTTGCACATACTTAAATACCAAAAAGGCAAACAGCTCACCATGGCTTCATATAGTCTACTGAACTCCATATAGTTTGGAGTAAGAATAGCTCGCTGGTAGCCTTGAATCAGAGAAGGCTGCTGGGAGATGAGCCACAGTCCATCCTGCAAAATACAGTAAGAAGAACATTTACTGAACAGATTCTTAAATGCTAAACCAATAACTGAAATCAAGAAATACTTACTGCATCAATAATGATAGGAATTCCTTTCACTTTCGCTTTCTCTATAATACCCTGCAAAAAAATGCAGATACTTTTAAGATGCTCGTTAATTTACATCTTGTACGATCCAAACCAAATTTGTACAGTAAATCTGACCATGTAAGTTGTTTTTACAAAGTGATAGAAAAAAATCTGTTATATTTTGCAAACTAATGTAAAACATCTTCAATTCAGCAGGTAATTTTACAGTCACAATGTTTTCTCCCTGGTTTAAGTGCCCACAGAGTTGGTATGTTTATTGGGTACTCATGGCAAGGCTTTGAGAGGGGGAAGAGGGGCTTCTCTGAGAAGTTGCTGGAAGCTTCCCTCATGTCCAATAGAGCCAATGCCAGCCAGCTCCAACACAGTCCTGCCTGGCCAAGCCCATCAGCAACAGTGGTAGCATCTCTGGGATAACAGATTTAAAAACAGGATAAAGTTACTGTGCTGAATCAACTGCAGCCAGAGAAGAGAGGAGTGAGAACATGTGAAAGCTACAGTCCTGGAGGTCAGTGAAGGGGGAAGAGGAGGTGTTCCAGGCTCTGGAGCAGAGATTCCCCTGCAGCCTGTGGTGCAGCCCACGGTGAGGCAGCTGTGCCCTGTAGCCCATGGAAATCCACAGGGGAGCAGAGTGGGTAGATGCCCAATGGAGGCTGTGACCTCATGGAAAGCATGAACTGAAATAGGCTCCTGGCAGGACCTGTGGCCCCATGGAGAGAGAAGCCCACACTGGAGCTGTCTTCCTGAAGGACCCATGTGGGAGCAGTTTGTGAAGAACTGCAGCCCATGGGAAGTCCACTGGAGAAGTTTGTGGAGGACTGTCTCTTGTCAGAGGGACCCCATGGTGGAACAGAGGAAGAATGTGGAGTCTTTCCGCAAGGAGGAAAAAGCAGCAGAGACAATATGTGATGAACTGACCAGAGCACCCATTTCCTGATCCCCTGCACCACTGAGAGCAGGGAAATGAACCATTTTGGAATTAAAATAAAATAAGCTTGGGAAGAAAGGAGGGGTGGAGGAAAGGTGTTTTATAATTTGGTTTTTCTTTCTCATTATCCTACTGTGATTTCATTTGTTATAAAACTCTGAGTTCCCCAAGTTGAGTTTGTTGCATGTACTTCAATCTAACAGTAACTGGTGAATGATCTCTCCTGTCCTTAGCTTAACCCACAAGTCTGTTATTGTACTTTCTCTCCCCTGTCCAGCTGAGGAGGGCAGTGACAGAGAAGCTTTGATGGGCACCTGGCATTCAGCCCAGGGTCAACCCACCACAATAAGCAAACAAACAAGCAATCTCACTTACTCTGCCTGCTGTAGGAGGTATGTAATGCCAACACTAATCACACATAGTAAACATACATCTTCAATTAAAAAAAAACTCCAGAAAAATCCCAATGAGTACTGCCTTGATGGAAATCTACCAATAACTATAACACTAACTTCAGTTGCTCTGCTGCTGACAGCCCCACTGCAGTATTAGTTTATGTACAAACAAACATCAGAGACAAGCAGTATGTATGATGTCATTTCATACATGGTTCTGGAGGTTTTATGCTTTGAAAGCAAAACCACGGTGGCCCAGACAACAGACCACTTGTAAAAGTGTTTTTTTCAGCAAGCAGTATCTCTGAGCAGACTGTCTGCCCTTGTTCTCTCTCCTAATTCAGCAGCAGCAATGACTGATCCTCAAGTTTTTTAATGAGCAGTGAAGTTTTTTCAGTGTTGGTTATTACCAACTCATCTTTGAAGCTGGAGGGTTTCTCTTTTTCCTGTATAAGATAACAGAGCATGGTATCCATCCAAAAGTTTAATTACTTTTGAATGTTATTGAGCTCTTCAGATTAGCTATCATATGGCACTGAGCTTCACAGGTTTGCAAGACGATGTAAGGAATGAGGAAGCAATTTTTAATTAATGTTCAGGGTATTGAACATCTCTCTTTTCTTGTATAGTGGTCAAAAAAAACTACCACCCACCTTGCTACCTGTAAATTATGACATATGACATATATATATCTTCACAAACATTACTACCTGACTCAGATTTTTCCAATACCAGTGGAAAATATTTCCCTTCCATTTTCTTTGTTGGGCACTGTTTGCAGTTTGGAAGGATGAGACTACCCACTGCTCCGAGCCCGAGGACTTGTCTCAACACAGAGCTGTGGCTACAGTAGAAGCTACTAGAGGACAGAAACCTTTCCTACACAGACTTGCACAACTTGGGCTGTGTGTCAGACTGCCAGGTGCCCACCTCCTTTGAGATCCCTAGGGAACACCACAGACTCTTCTCTTACACTCAGCTACTTGAAGAATTTTGAACCAATCCAAGTTTTACACAACTCATACTGTTCAGCTACTGTAAAATTATTCAGATTTATTAGTAAGTATACTTAACAGCTGTGTGAGGATGGAGTCTTAAAACACACCCAGAATTAACTGTGGCATTCTGAAAACCAGAGTGCCTTACTTTCAAAGGTTTTAAGAAATGTATGAGAGAGTAATTTCTTAATTCATTCATGTTAATCTGCACAGATGTGCACAGCTCAGATTTCCTTCACAGAAGCTGCACTGCTTTGCCCCTGCTGTGTTAAGTTCATTAACAATTACGTTTAACTCGGCTCACTTTGTAACAATAAAACAAGGCTGTGGATCTAGCAACCAGATTTTGTGGTTTGCTGTTTGCTTTTTGCTTGTATAAATGAATGCTATAGATCCAACAGCCCAATTATTTTTGAACCATACTAAGCTCTTCTGATTAGATATCATAGGGCACTGAGACCCAGATCTCAGCAAGATTATCCTCCCCCAGTTTTTGAAGGTACAAATACCTTTCACTACAACCTGGTTTTCTAACTGATTATAATTAGAATATTTTTGCACATTAGCAGCTTTACCAAACTCCTTCAGTACACTTAAAATGATTACTGCTCCACTTCCCACTAATATGAATCACCAGTTTATTCTAGTATGTCAACTTCAGTAAGCCAATCTTTCATGACACTTCACCTTCTAAAACTAAAAAAGATATCCCCAACAGAGTTGGTAAGGAAGTCTGAAGGAAGACAACAGATCTCAGGAGTCCTTATCCTTCTGAACTATTCTCTAAAATGCATTATAAGCAATCTAGAGAAGGAATTTTGCCAAAGTTTTGTTCCCAAAACAGCTGAAGTTTGGCAGTTGCTGTTATTGTTTGGCCCCCTTTTCATGTTTCCTCACAATTGCCATCTTGGCCACTGGAATCTCTCACTCTCTCCTAAATAAGCAATCCTGAAGATCCATGGTACACCAAAAGAATGTATGTATAACATTAAAAAAATGGAAGTTACAAAGCATGACAGTGTATCTACAGCTAAATAGCATCTGGAAGGCCAGATCACTGGTACACTTCAGAGAAATAAGGCATTTTTTTCCTAATCCTGTTTTGAGTTCCTGTCTCTCAAGCACATCCTGAAACATTTGACCTCCACTCTAAAGAGAAATTTCACCTTGCTAAGTAAAATCTACTGGGCAAGCAACTTTCACTGTGTAACAAGTCTCTGAGGTATCAGTTTCTAATCTAACATACTGAATGATCTTTGTTCTTCCTCTCCTTATAAAACAAATAATCAGGGGATACAAAGTCATTTGTCTTATTTGATTAAAAAAATGCCAAACAATAAAAAAATAAACAAAGCCCCTATGCCAATCATTTTCCTCTTCCTTTCTTAAACCCAGACAGAAACTGCTTGGAGATAGAAAAGGAACCTCAGAGAGGAAGTTCTGGGGAGGGAAGGGGTGATTTTGAAATTGTAATAAACCAGTAAAGATCAGGGAACCCCTCTAAGACAGCCACACCTTTGAAGGACACAGCATTCATGGAAACCCCTGTTTCTTACTGATAGTGGAGAGCAGTTCATCCCCTGCAGCTTAGACCCCATTTAGGGTGGAATCAATAGCCAGCAGGCATACCTGTCTTTCCTCAGCTATCACAGGGGGTGCAGAGACACTCCACTGTTATATTTTTAGACACCAAGAATCAGGTGAGATGAAGGCCACTTTTGAACACTATTTCTGCAAATACTGTATTTAAAAAAACCCTTAAATATTTGCATTGAGAGGAGTTTATGGCAATAATGGCAACATCCCATATGCAGAGTACTTTGTTCCTAGAAGCAAAAATCAGTTTTCAGCTGTATTTGTACCTCGGTATTTGGCATGGACTTTTTTGGTCAATACCTGCAGATACAGAAGAACCTTCACTGTTAATTGGCCAATTCATATAGCTCAGACTAACTCTGCTTTCACACCAAAACCTATCTAACAGTTCCTAATAGAATTCTATGTATGAGCAGAAACCATGTGTTCAGTTTTATCCAAAGTAACAATTATTTCTATGGGAAAGGATTTAGAAGAGAACATTGACAATTAAAACATTAATAAATGTCACTAAGACAAAAGCTGAAATCAAAACACCAACGACAAGTGAACAGCAATACATACAGATATCAATGATAAGCCCAAGACATCACCCCTTCCCTTCAAACAGCATTTTGAATGTTAAGATTTTGAAGATTCTAGCTCCAGGATATCTCAATGGACAAACTTTCTGTGCACAGAATGTATTATACTACAACAGTGGTGGTTCAGCTTGGAGCAAGGTAGGAGCACTTCCTTCACTTGATTCCTAAGCCCTCAAGGACATCCAAAACTGAAGCACTGGACTCACAAGGCGACCTTGGCACGAGTCACAAGGCAGAGAGGACGATGAGAAGAGAGGATGACACACTGTTGTCACCCAACCTTATGACTTACAGTCACACTGTGTAGCTAAGATATCAAAGACTGAAATTTGGATCCTTTCTCTGCAATTCATAGCCAGGGCCAAAATTCAGTCTCTTACCTTTCATGTTGAGAGTCTTAATAATGGGATTTGGGTGATCTCTTGCTAGAGATATTCTTATTTGTATCAGCTGGCTAAGTACTTGGTAGTCCTCTGAAACAGTGATTCAACATTTGTGTGACAAAAGGAAAACAGGTGTCAATCCCCTCTTATTAAAATCAGTGATGATTAACTGTATTGCAAGACTTGTGCTAGAACAAATCTGTAACAGGAGTTTCCTCTCCTAATAATAAGACCAAATATGAAGGTTCTATCCTCATTAAGCCAAAGAGGAAATTACTTGGGATTCACACATCCCACGAATATGCTCTATGGCACAAACTCTCACAGTTATTATTTGTTAGCAGCACCAAATACTTGACATTTAGAATTGCCCAAAATAGTATTTCAGTCATTGCAGTTTTTGGTGGCAGTGGCTGAGGGGAAGAAAGCCAGAGAGGGTAAAATTAACCTAAATCTACTCCTACTCTCCTCTTGAAATACACAATTTCCTGAAAAAAAATCTTTTTCTTTGACTCGTTATTCAGGACTTCTATGCAAGCAACCTACTCAGTAAGAACTGAAAAAACTTGTGTCACAGTAGAAACCATTGCTCTATCAGAGGAAAGGTAACTCTTTACTGTAATTACAAAAATTTACAAAATAAGAATGAAAAATTAATGTGTTTTAAATATTTTTTTTATTATCATGGAAACTATTCCCTTAAATGCAATGTATTCATTGTAGTAGAAATCTGGTTTCTGTGCCAGCTTTCACATGGGAATTTTAAAACAGATTCCCAAACCCAAATTCCAATCTTTAAAAGAAACCCAAAAGACAAAGCTGAAACACAGAAAAAGCAAAACCACCAAAACAAAACACACCAATCACCACACTTCCCCCAAAAACCTGAAATACAAACCTCCAACACACCAATACCTGTATAACACACACACAAATGCAAAATTATTCAGGCTGGAAAGAACTGCAGGAAGGAGAAGCCTGAAGGAACAAATGGACAGGATACTGCTGAGAGGGGACACAGTAATGCAGAAAAGCATGATATGATTTAACCACTGGATAGCCTGCAGCTGCACTGCAAAACACAAGATTCACCTGCACCGTGCTAACATGGACATCCAGGACTCCTGCACAGTTCCAGAAGTATTAATGAAAAGGGAATGGGCTGAGATGAGCCACTGGTTGTAAGAAACAGCCATGTGGAGAATAGCGGGGAACATGTGAGGGAGGAATAAATTGCTGTGGAGCTCCTAAGTACAGGCAAAGGATTCCTTGTCAGCAATGGAGTTCTTCACAGAGCAGCCACCCTGAGGCCCCAGGGGCAGAGAACAGGTGGTGCTCTCTCAGTGAGTGCCCACAGCCTCTTGGAAAGAAACTCTTGGGTGCACTTCTCCATCCAAGTCCACGAGCCAGCAATAACACCCATCCTATTTATGCTGCCCACATGCAACAGCATAAAAGCTGGTTCCCCACAGACCCACAGCAAAGACAATTATGTAGATTTGCCACACCTGAGATATACTTTTCAGCTTTTTTAATTAGATGTGGATTAGCAGAAGAATGCCTGCAGTGACTTTTAATATATTAGTAGTTTTATCACTGCTTAATGTTCTTCTTCATGAGCTAGTTCAGCTATACAAAACTTTAGCATTTGGTGTTTACAAAGGGAAGAATCAGGAAATTAGAGCCAGTCATTTAATTATAAGATTGAATTTTAATAAAACGAATAGAAAACCAGATTAGCAGAATATATGAAGCAACATCTATCCCACAACAGTACTTAATTTTCACATTACCACTTTTCTACCTAGCAAAGGAAAGACTGCTTTACTTGACATCAGCAAAAAACACTCCATTTCCTCAGTCCCTTCGAGATTCATGTCTTGACCCATTCTTGGGAAAAGTCTTACTCATGTTCTCAAAAAGAAATTCAAGCCTTAACATACCATAATAATGGACAGTATTGATCAAAATGACATCCTAACACTTCAGGAAGCAGTGCCTTCAGCCCACTGAAAGTGCACTCTACTGCAACGTGCAAATGCTGAGAATGTAATCAC
Source organism: Trochalopteron elliotii (assembly GCA_024734555.1). Classification (NCBI taxonomy): domain Eukaryota; kingdom Metazoa; phylum Chordata; class Aves; order Passeriformes; family Leiothrichidae; genus Trochalopteron; species Trochalopteron elliotii. The sequence continues at coordinate 1,020,772 of JANPWX010000182.1, read as the reverse complement.
ACACTCTGGTTTGGTACAGACATGCAAATGTGCATAACCTGGCACTGGGAGTGGCAGTCCCTTTTACAAAGAAACCTGTCCTGAAAGCTAGGATCAGAAACTGCTGTTGAAATGCCACCTAAAATTGCTTATATTTTCTGCATGGATGCTGCTCTCATCCAGCAGTCCTGAATCCATGGTTTTGTCTGAAACAGAGATTAAAGGAAAAAAGAGCCAAAATTTTCCTGTAAATGCTGCAGCTCGAAGCATTTCCACACATCCTCCTCCCCAAGGTGACTGGGAGGAACAAATAAGTTCCACCCCAACACGCTGCAAATCGATTCCTACAAATAGGCACTGAAAGCCCTAGGAAGCATTTCTGTCTTGCTTGCTTCAAGTCTGAATAAATGCAGAGTTAGCAGGGACTCAGCTGCAATAGAGGTCAGGATGCAGCTCTCTGGTAGAGATGCCTGGGAAATGGGCCTGGCAAGCAGGAATTTGTAATCTTGCACAGCTAGAAGTAGGCAAATATCCCAGGCACAGGCTGTGCTCAAAGCTACAGTCACAGCTGGCAGGGGGGAGAAGCTTCCCTTAATATATTCTATTTGATGCAAGAAGTTTGAAAAACATTAAGAATGGAGTTCTGCTGTTTGAAGTTCTTCCCATTAGAGCCACATTTTCAGAAATTTCAAAACAAAATTTTTAGGCTTTTTATTGACTCACTGGTTAAAATGTGCAGTTGTCTCTTAAATGTGCTTTTATAAAGTCCGACACACAGATCCAAAGACTCATCCTCCTTTCAAAATTCAGCAAAGACAATGAAAATCTCTTTGTGGGCAAGATTATATATATAAATCACCTTTAACTAGCATAATTGCCTGAGTTTTACTTTATGTATTTTTGTATGCATACCTATCACTAATTCATTAATCGCTCCCCTAAGCCCTCAAACCTCATGCAAGGAATGACCACCACTTGTGAATGAAGAGTCACATAAGAGAGATGAATATCCCTCCTCTGGAACAGATAGGTTCTTCATCTTGTGGTTTATGCTCCATTCAATTTATGTTGGTCTTTTGTCTTTTGACTGTAGTACCACATGCTAAGCCCTGTTTTTCAAAGCAGATCTTAAGGTGCACAGCAAAATATTTCACTTAAGCCAGGCAGAGTGTGATAAGGACTCTAAAAAGTACCCCCCTGCACCATCAGGCTCATTAAGTGCTTTGGGAGATGTTAGAAGCTGTTACAATTAACAAAGCTGAAGACACCATAGATGGCAGCTAATCAAAACTGTTCTATTCTACATAAAAAAAGAGAAAATTATTCGTTTGTAGACTCCTTCTTTGAATTAAAATTAGATCACTTGCCTTAAGCATGGAGAAAAACTGCAACTAACAGCTTCTTAATATCAGCTTCAATCACATGCTAAATTCCTAAAGAAGTGACATAAACCAAAGAAATGCCTGAACACAATAAGATAAAGAAAAAGCTTCTGAAATACTGTCCTAATTATGAAAAAATACAGAGCACTCCTTTTTGCCTATGCTCCCCCAAAATCATGGTCAACCAGAGACCATTTGAGAAGCTACACTTATACATACATTTCAGCCCTAAACACATGGATATCCACTTTTAATTATTAATCATTTTTATTGCGATCCAAAGTATAAATATATACATCAGAATAAATAAAAGCAGTAATTTTTCTCATGCCCTCATTCACTGAATGTTTGCACTCACAATGAAAACTCTACAAGGTTTCCAATTTATAGCTGATTATGTTAACTAGATTTGGCTTAAGATATTCATGGTCAGCTGTTGGCACTTTGTCTTAAATAAACATAAACTTTAAATGAACTTGTCATGCTTGAAATGAACTTAATGAACTGAATTTATCACTGCCAATTTCTTTTTAGGGTTTCTAGCTGAATGAGCTCAGAAAGAGTCAAAGAGATATCCAATACCAGTGTTCTGCTTACAAATGCTTTTGAGTATCAAAATCAAGCTAAACAATATAAGCCTACAAGCAGAAAGCAAATAAATCCCACTTCACTGTGAATGACTTTCATCAAGATCCATTACACATATTAGAAATAAATTCTGTTTGCAAGCTGCATCAACCTGTATTTAAGGTACTGTTAGCATATATTCAAACACTATTTTTCTAATCAAGACATCTGTGAGGAAGCCATAGAATACTAATAGTTCTTAGCACAAGCAGCAGTAGTTTCTTGGCATAACCAAGAGGGTATCCCTGCCTTGAGCTGGTGTTCCCAAGCTTTAGCTACACCAGTAACACCACCACAAAGACTTGTATCCTAACCAAGCCACTGCCTCACATTAGGTGATAACATCCACAAATTCTGAGTCTCATCAGGCCTTTTGAAAGCAATGAAGCTTGGCTAGCTAGAGGTCAGTTTTTCACTGGACTCTGTTTGTGATACGTACATCAATGCTGGGCCTTGGGCAAAGGCTGACAGCACACGCGTTCTCACAGAGAGGGCACATACATCCCACTGGGTTTTGCTCTTGCAGTACCCCAAACACAAGATTTCAGCTGCCTCACCAACTCCTCCTAGCTGAGGGCTGAGAAGAGAAAGAGGCATATCCTTGCTGCTACTTCAGTTCCTTGTGAACTGCTGAATCTCCCCAGCAAGAACCTCCAAAGGGTAAAAACAGGTTGGAAGCAAATGCATATGACACACACTAAAGAATAAAGTTTCCAGAAGATAATTCTGCTTTGAATTTGAGCTGCCATGAGCAGTGGCTCCAAACAATGATATATTCTGTTAGTTCATATTTGTACATGGTGGTAGGTACCACAGGCAATACTAATCTGTCACCTGCAACATTCACCTGGAATACTTCTCAGGTGTCTTACACCTGTGGTACAAATAGAACTGAGAAGGTCACTTGGATATCAAGAGGAAAATCCTTTTCAAGGCCCACAGTGACAGATTCAACTCTAACAGACGTATATGTTAACAACAGGCAGCTCTGTATTTTGCAGTGCTCTTGATCTTGCAAAAAACTAGTGCAGATAGTGTAGTGAAGCACCTAGTCCCATTCTCACAATTTACTAGGGCTGTGAAGTGTTGCCTAAATCTTGAATGTGTGAGGCTTGAAAAGGAGAAAATAATCCAGCTAATCAAATACAGGAAGGCTGATGCCTCAGTCAAAGTGGAACTGAGAATCCACCCATGTGAAAATTTCAAATGAGTTCTCCCAGGGCACACCTGACGGAGATGATCCGTGACAAGGGCCCAAACCTCTCTCACCATGTTCATGTTAACCACAGCCAAGACATTTTAACACAGCCTTAAGATGATGTCACAAGGGGTGAAAAATGACATTCTGAAATTTATACCCCAACAGATAGCAGAGGTCTTTAAGGGCAAATGACTGGTTGAGGGAAGCACTGCAGGGCAAGGGGGCTGAGGGAAGAAAAACAGCAACAGCAATAGGCACAAATGGCAGCTAGGCAGGGCCTCAGCCAAAAGAAAACCCAGGCTGGTATTCCTGATATGTTCTGGAAGCTAAAACACAGACTGAGAATTGAGCAAAAGGAAAAAGCATATGGTTTGAGAACCCAGTCAATTTTATCATGTAATCTGAATGACACAGAGCTGTTCTTGTCATTAATCATTACCTCTCTCCTACAGGAGGAAAGCAAGCATGCTCTGCTGAAAACAGCATCCTGACTTCAAGGCAAGACACAGGAAATTTGGAAGACCACAGTCCAGGACTTGGTGCTGCCACTTGAAGGAGAAAGGCAAGGAACCCAGCGACAAGCAAGGAAGTTTTCAACATCACAGAGTTCAGTTAAGGAGAGGGCTCGTCATAAGGGTGAATGCTTATCTGTGCGATCCCTACAGTAACTGCTATTCCACCAGCAATCCTCTATCAGCCCATCCGGCCTCAAAGCCAGAAGGAACAGGGGAAAGGTGATGTCAAGAGGATGGAAACTGATGAAGGACACAGCTCAGCCTGTAACTGCCTAACTGCTAGGTGGCAGCAGAATGCAGAACATCCTGGAGCATTAGGCATTAGCACCTCCTGCTCTCCCAGGAGGCTATGCAAGGAACGCTGTATTTTTAACTAAGTCCTCTCGGAAGCTGCACTCATCACCCTGCAGCAGAGGAACCTGGCTCTCTCACACACCCAAGAAACAGCTCTTGGTGGTACAAGCAGACATTTCTCTGCTTCCAAGCTTCTCCTAGAAGGAAAACCAGATCAGAGTGAAGCCAGAAGTGCAAACATACATGCAACAGCTGAATGAAGTAAATTGTCACTGGTAGATATGATAGGGATATAACCACACTGCGGTGTAAAAAACGGGAGAATATCCAACAGCTTTGGAAATATGTTGCTTCTAAGCAGAAGACAGTCATAGAGATCTTGGCCTTGCTCACATATAGCAGCTGAACTCTTTCCCAACAGGCTAAATCACCAGCAGCAGCACTCCAACTGAGCTGAACTCAGTGACATAACATATTGGCATCTCTGGTCAGGATCAGTCCTGGACAATGAAAGGAAAAAACAGATGGCCTGATGCTCCCCACAAGAAAGTTGACATCATGGCCAACTTTCACACCAGATGTGGTAACAGCATTTCAAAAGTTTGAAGTAGTATGGGGAGCAGAAATGCTTTTATCTGCACACTGAAGAGCTGAGAAGTGGAGCAGAAATGTGGTTTTGGTCTTTTTAATTGATGAGAAGCTGCTTGGACTGCTTATTTGCTTTGGAATTGGAAGGTCTAAGCAGGCTGAGACTAGAATTGCCACATCTGCAAAGGGATGGAGGTGTACAGCTTCAGGACACAACAAATTTCTTTAGGAGAATTTTCTGAAGCTGCAGCTCCTGATCTCACAAGCCCATGGCTAGAAAGCTCTGACAGAGCATCAGCTCCAAGCAACTGAGTTACAGCATGTGAGGGTTCTGGTACAGACCCACACAAGTGGCTTATAAAAGAAGGATGTAACCTGCAGAGCAGCTTTGTGTAACAGGACTTGTAAACGGAATTACAGCCAAACCCACAAAATTGCAGGAAGCCAGTAAATATGTATTCAAAGACTATCAGGGTGCTCAAGGAAAAAAAAAATTAAAGGAAACTGATTACAAGGTGTTTTTTTATCAGACTGTTGAAAGGAGCTCAAATGCCACAGTGAGCAGTGCAGGCATTAAGAATGAGGGAGGCAGGTGACACAGTAAAGATGCTGAGGAAGCAAAGCATTCTTTGATGTGGAGATGATGCACCATCTGGTCAACAAGCGCTCAAACTATTCCACAACAAAACACTGTCTCTTGGCCATATACCAGAAATTGAAGGCTACAGCACTAGTAATTAATTTCTTAATTTCTCAATGCTCTGAAGAGAGAAGCAGCCCAAACACATGACTGTTTGGAGAAGCACATTAATTGGAAATGTGCTGGCACAATACTGACAAGAACTGACATGAAAACAGCTTTAGAGAGATGCCAGAACACAATGCCTCAGCACCTTAATGGGACAGAAGGAGGCAGAGGGGGAGCTCTGTCTCACCATCACTACCACTCTGATACAAAACACTGACCAGAAAGCAGACACTCACCCACCTCCCAGCTCTGCATTCATACAACACATGCCACAGTTAGCTTAAAGGGAAACCAGAAAACTTTATACCAAGCCAGCCTCCTATAAAAGTTTTAAATAGCAATGCTATCATCTCTTGGTTTTTTTCTTGACACTTAAAATTTGCTGTTGAAGCAGGAGGGAGACTCAGCTTTCCCTCAGCACAGAGAAGCACCACTCCTCCTCAGACAGGTATCCAGGGTTCACTTGTCACAATGGCCTGTTAAAAACCTCAACACTGGGTAACTAATGATCACTTACACAACTACAGCTCAGACAAAGAACTTGAGTTTTAATGTGACTTGAAATTAATAAGGCCTGATCCACAGCTCATATGAATGTGCCCTGAGATTTTAGCATGAAGTAACTTCCAAATGCCTTGTCTTTATTGGCTGGGTTTGTTTCTTTAACTCTAAGCTGGCTTACACAGGACAGTCAGACCGAAGTAAAAGTATGCTTGTAATTCACTAAGAAAGCAATACTATTTTTAGCAATGAGGAAAAAAATAGAATCAAGAAATCTTCCAGATACTTCTGTGGTACAGATAAGCACATAAACCCTGGCCAGAATTCTGACATAAAAGAAGTTTATCTTAGATATTCTAAATTAATTCTTATTTTGTTTTGTTTAGAGTTGTTTTCCTTTAGGAAAAAACCTCAAACTTTTTTTTTTTAGCCAAGAAAAAAAATTATTGTCTCATTTTTTCTATAAAAAATGTTTTCAAAAATAATAAAATCTGTTTAAATTTTTCACTCATAACACAATTTGATTTCTTCATCAGTTGTAATAAATTTATTTTATTTTCTAATCTTTATTAGTTTTGCACTCTTTATCACAATATATACATTTTCCTTCCAAAAAAACCTAAAGAAGCAAGAAACTCTAATAGCAACTTCCTCTAACAAAATCCTAGCAAAACCACCATTCATAGTTCTCTAGGTATTCTAAACACTTGGATAGTGTGGTCTCCAGTCTCTTGCCTGCTGTTTCATGATTTCACTGTGTAACTGTCAACATTACTGTAAATTACATTAATTCCAGTTGTTAGTGCCACTGATTAATTCAGTAATACTGCTCAGGAAAAAAAAATTAAATTGTACAAAATTAGATTGACAATAGACTGAAAGACACACTTCAAGCACACAAAGATGTGCTGACAGTAATACAAAACATCATTGGGAAGATGGTCTAAGTACATATTATTTAAAGTAAAAAACTATCTAATCTCCTGTTTCAGCTCTCCACTAAGGCTTGACAGAAAATAGGATTACCTCTTTATCCAAAGCAGAAATCTGCAACATTTTATAATTAAGAGTATTATTTCTTATTGCAAGAGGACACAGTCCCTGTTCTTTGGTGCATCTGATATGATGTCAAAAATTAGGAACTCAAATCCATATTTATGTACTTACTGTGCTGGTGCTTTGCACCTAGGAAAACACAGAGCCTTTTATCTAGATATGCCAACACCTATTTCTTAATTAGTGACTTTCACAAGCTAAACAAAAGCAATCAGAAAAACCATACAGGCGCCTAAAATTCAGAGACTGGAGGTTACAGTTTAACAGTGAAGACCATGGATAGGAACTGTAATTATCAGTCAACAATACTTTATTAAATTTGATATTTAGCAACCATAACGAGAACACTTGTGTAATGATGTAAAATATAGGAATAGTTAATATAATCCAACATAAAGACACAGGATAAAATATCAGTATGAACATTACCTTAGCGTTCTCAAGCAGAACTTCATCTCTACCTAAGCCAGGTCCTATGACAACCGAGTGCAGCCGTGGTAACCATTTTTCCACCTCATGGATAGCATTGGGACTATCACTACAAGGAAGTGTGGAGGAAAAAAAAAAAGAGAAATTTAAAAAGGCTTTATTTTAGTATTCTCAGAAACTGGGTCCAAGATGCAAGACAAAGAGGTATTTCTTATCTTGAGTGTCAGGCAATTTTATTCTCCAAACTACCAAGAATCTGTGACCCAGGAAATATAGAATGGTTGTCCAAATAGCTAAAATGAAAAATTTCTCTCAATTCATTCTTTCGGGAATACCACATTAAAAACAGAGGTAACTGCAAGTATCCACTGCAGCTGTTACAAAATAAAAAAATAAAATCCAAACAGGAAACCAACAATTTTTAGAGTCTGTCACCATTCCCTATTTAATGCTTCTTTGTAGAGGTTATACCTTGGAGAGAGATCCACCATCTCGCAGGTATATATTACAGCTTGCTGGAAATGATGCAACTGTTTATTACCCCACATGGCAGAATGATAAATCTACTCATATGCTTTTTTGTCAGTTGCTTCATAAGAATTTGTTCCAACTGAATTACAGCCAAATTGTCCCCTTTCCCCAAAAAGCAACAGGAGAAACAAGCTATTCAGTATGGGCATTATCTGCTTGTAATGCTTGAAATTTCTATAGCATTCTGGCTTTTGTCTACATTGGAAAAATGATGAGAAAATTCACTGCCAAATATAGCTGCCACAATACAGCATTCAACCAGTGACCAGAACTGTTTATTTTGCTCTGATCAGTTTTGTTGTGTAAATAGGTCACAATATTTTGAAAGCACTGACCAGCATTTGCAGTTAATCCTTACTGACAGTATGGAGGGAAAATTTAGCCTCCCTCCCTCCCCATCTCTGACATTAGTGACAACAATAAATGAACATTTTAACTGGAGCACGGGGGAATAAAGCTCCCTGCAGGCTGAGCAAGGGGGTACTGCTCCACAGTATTGCCCAGATTATTGTAAGCTTGCAATACTCCAACAAAGCTGTATTATTACAGATGAAAGCCACTGCATGTTTTTCATAACCAACAGCTGTCCTGATGGGACACAGCACTTGGGAACAAGTGTTTAGGTTGTGTCTGGCAGAATCAGCAAATTCCACAACGATTTCTGCAAGTGCCAGGCAGGAGCCCAAAGCTTTTGCAGCTGCAGGGAGTGAGGCATCCCGCTCAAGGGCGCAGGGATGCGGAGCCTGGCCGCAGGCAGAGACCCCTCTGCTGACAGGAGCTGCCTCAGAAAGCCCCGAGGTGCCCTGTGCTGACACCACAAAACAGCTTTGTCAAAACAAGGCTACTGGGTGGGAGCAACGACCTGCTGCAAGGGCAGGGAAGCAGAGAACCACGACAGGACATGGCTGTCCCTGGAGCAGTCCCTGTTTGAGCCAGCTGAACTTCCATCTGAACACTGCAGCTCGCTCCCTCCCTCCTCCTCTACCACACACAGAAAGCACAGCAGCTCATGAACTGTTAAACAGCTCACTTTTCTTTTTATTTATCTCTGTACAATCACCTATCAGTTTATGATGCAGATGGAGGCTGGAAATAAGTGATTCACGAAATAGCTAAAGCACTATCAAAAAAAAAGGACGGGTGTTTAATATGTGGTAGGTTGAACATGTGAAAAACTGCTTGCAAATCAAACTCTAATAAAACATCACCATTTCTGAATGCAGACCACTTTTCTTTGTTCAAATACTGAAAGAGCAATATATACCTCAATATATATATTTCTCAAATAAATAGATCTATATACTATGTAGTTGTAAGAATACTGTAACATATATATATAAGGATGTCTGGATTCAACATACCTTTGGACAGTAGAAGACAAATACATTAAAAAAAGCTTCATTAAACATAAGCTAAGAATAGAGCTATAGGTAGTATCATAAATGCTCTGCTCTTCTACAAATATCATGTGCAAATAATCTCACCATAAAATTGTCAATTTATTTATATTTAGGATTGAAATAAGATAATTTTGTCTAAAACTCAATTGATAATGTGCACTTTTCAAAACAAAGCCATCTCTTGGGAAATAAACAGTCCAATATTAAGCCACTCCTGCACACTTTGCCTCTGGTAATAATAAAAACCTACTGTGGAGCTTTTCATCTTCCAAGCATTTTACAAACATTATGTTCAACTCCTTTGCAACGTCACATCAAGAAGCAATCCAAGATGTGAAGGGTCAAGAGATTAAAAATGGTGATAATGACTACTACACTGCAAAATCAGCTATAAAAATATGCTGTAAAGTAACTGATGGATTTTGAATCTTCATAAAGAAAGCAGAAAAATACTGTCCCACAACAGCATCATGCCAGCTTCACTTCAAGGCATGGATGTTCACAACAGCTGTGGCTATGCAGCTACAGACACCGTACCAATATCCTGTATCTACAGCTGCTCTGGAAGTGGAAGGGCTGTTCTGTTATCTCACACTTTATTTCCACAATGCACATCAAACCAGTAGCATTTTAAACCTGATAGGGTACAAATGACCAACAGCTTTCTTCAGGCAGGGGTAAACCTTGAATGTTCCTGACCATGGGATTTAGCAAAAAGGCAGAAATTCCTCTAGCTCATAACAGCTACAGTCTACACACAATGTTTTAACACACCCGAAAAGCTCTCTGACTCTGACATCAGATGGCCTCTGCACTCTCAGGCTTCAAAACAGACAAAGCTCAACCTGCCTGTCAGGCACAGTTCATGGACCATGTTAATTCCTCATCAGTGGAAAAGTAGTTGGGAAAGGCTGGTTGGCATGGGCCAAAATACTTGCTAAGGATCATGTGGATAACTTGCCTGTACTGATAGTTGTGCCTTGGTACTGAGGAACAAATATTTCTTGGCAGTATTTAGTTTATCATTACAGAAAAGGTCAATGCATGTTCACGTTTGCCTGTGTATCAAAACCAGACAAAAATATCTTTGGAAAAAACTACTTTGGAGGCATCAGCACAGAATACCACGTCAGGTCCTCAGCTGTTCACAGCGTACCACACACACACAAAGAACACAGTTAACCTCCTTCGTCACATCATGCCAATTTATCTGCCTGGTTACTAACCTGATCTCAAACCTCTCCTTTTAATTATCACCTCCACTGCCAAGACATTGAAACAACAACTGAAATTAGCACTGTATTTAAAAAAACTCAACACCTCTCTAGAAAGGTATGAGGTATGAAGATAATGTCCCCTTGATCAAAAGAGATGTGATCTTCAAGCTTTGACAGAAACAAATCAAGTAAGCAAGAATCACTATTGCCTTTAGTGGTGCAGAGCCATATGAAATCCAACTTGATTTTTTTCCAAAAGAGATACCACAAATGCAATACCCCCACTCTAAAGCACAAAACTAGTAATAACGTAAAGAGTAAGAAAATTTCTTAAGGCCAAGAGAAAACAGCATTTCAATTTCTGAGAAGAGGGTAAAAACCTTTGAGAGACTTTGATTTTCCAAAAATAAAGCAAAGTTTTTTGGAAGGTGATAGGGCAAGACTTTGGGAACTAGTCTGGCTTTCCCCTAATATAAAAATACAAACTCTGCACTATGGACACACACAATAGGAATAATTGGGAAACTGAATCCTAGCAGTAACACCTGTAAACATGGAGAGTGAACTACAGTACCATTGTGTAGATATGCAAAAAAAGATTCTAGTGACAAACCACATGGGGGAATAAATGAGGAATGAATAGATCTGCAACAGTTACTTCCAGCTAATCATTATAATATGTGACATATTATGAGATGCCATTCTGATGAAAATCTAGATTATGACAGCTCAATCTTGTTCAATCAAGCAAATAAGCAACACCCCTCCAAATTCCCAAACACTTCCTCAAAACCTGAGCTTGTCTACAAAGCAACCAATAAACCTGACTGCACACATTAAAGAACTATCACAGGGTAAACACATAAATAACAACTGCAAGACAACAGAAGAATTAATAAGGAAAACTGAAGGAGGCTCTGTAACTTGTGTCGTATCTGTGAAGCTGTGTAGGTAAGAAAGAGTCTAAAGCTAATGTCAGCAATCACTGAATCAACTTCACACACTGTCCATTAGTCAGATCAAAACAAACAAGCAAGCAGACAGAGGGAATTACAAGGAGGCACACGAGGGAAAAGGACAGCAGAGATGGGATCTGATCAGCTTTCCTTGGCTATTAGTGAGAGGTAAGGAGAGGCTGAGATGACTGATGATCTCTTGGGAAGGCAGACACAACACCTTTATCATTTGCTGTCCCTGAAGCTGCTGGGTAGACAGGACTAAGGTATGGTGCTCAGTATCTTGCGTGTTTATCTTTTTGTTCTCTTCTCTGTTTCCAGAATGCATTGAGAAAAGTACTTTGCATGGCAAAATAGACAAGAATTCTTCAAATTAAACATCACTGAATCTCTAAAATGGTGAGGACAAATTTTCTTTGTAAATTATTAGTGGCTTTAGATAGCTTTTGCCACATTAACCTCATGAAGTTCAATGAGTGCAAGGTGCTGCCCCTGGATTGGGCCAATTCTAGATATGAGTACAGACTGCGAGAAGTCATTGGGGGCAGCCTTGAGGTGAAGAGCTAATAAAAAGAGAACTAAGTTAAGCTTTTTGCTCTTCAGAACTCTTTCACTATATTTCACTATCACACAATAAAAATTGTCCTAAAACACAGTTCTGTAGATCTTCACCTTAGGGAAAGCTTCATGTAATAACCTTTTGAAAAACAAACAAACAAAACCTCCTAACATTAAAAAACAAACAAAAAATTCCCCAAGGAACACCAAAGATGGTGGCTACTACCCTAATATCACCCACAGTTCATAAGCATCTTCTAGAGCTGTTTGTAACAGATATCTGACAGGTGCCATCTGCTTGAAAGTCTTATCTAGACTGGTCACTGCCCAGAGGGGGGGGACACTTGACAGCTAGGACCTGAAACACCACTCCCATCCCCAACTCTCCAAAGAAACAAAATTTTGTTCTATGCTGCATTTTATTCAAAGACTGCCTAAATGATCAAAAGCCACCAAGCAAAAGCTTTAAATAATCACAGAAAGCTTTAAACACAGCAGCTTTCCCCATTCAGGATGAATGACAGTTTCTGCCATTGCTTTCTAGAGGAGGGAAAGGAACAAGAGATAAGGTGCAGCCTTGTCAAATTTTACATGGAAACAAGAATATGTGAAGCAAAGTCAGCAAGTGTATAACCAGGAGCTACAGAAATAGTAGATAAGCATAAATGACAGCACAAACAGGAAGCAGCAGGACTGCAGGACTTAGGCAGAGCTGGTACCACCTTAGTAATCAGAGATGTGGTTTGGACATCAGAAAATGCCAATCAGTGGGACCTCCTGCTAGAGAAGAACATGGGACAAAAGCAAGACTGCTGTCACCCGATTGACTATCTGGCTCCTCACTGGAGAGTACATTATTCAAATTTTGCTCGTTATCTGTACACACTTGGTATGACTGAGGCAACTCCAAATGCATTAAAATGTACCACTGCACAAGTCTGCTTATGCAAACTCAGACAAAGCCACACTAAGGGGGCAGTTTCATAGCAAACCTACAGACATATCTTCAAAGACGGGAAAAAGTTTCTCATCTGAAGATAAAAGAGTTTCAGTTTTGTTTGTCCAAACACTGCAGGTAATTATGATTAATGTGAATCAAATGTTAGACCTGCTGACACTTGGAACCTGTCATGTAATACAACACATCAAAAAAGCCAATGATGGGACACAACGTGTAGCTCTGGAACTGAAGTAGTTCTCTTAGAAGGCTAATTGTTACCAATTGTGGTAAACCTTGGGTGAGGTTTTTATTGGAAATTGGGAAAATTAGATAGGGAGTAAAATTATCCTGGAAAGGATGGGTTAAATGAATGAAAAGCAAACCCAAACAATGCAAAAAAACGCTGAACACAAAATTAAATGAATTCTCTATTCCAAGAGTGGATGTATTGGCCAACATTTAAATCACATTTCTTGTAAATTAATGCCAAATTTCCAGAAGCCCAAGGGCTTCAGGCAGTCTCTTTTAGTCCCATGAACAGAACTGGAAACAACAGCTTCTTCCAGAGAAGCTCATCGAGCCTATCATCAACTCGTGTGTCTCTCACCAAGCACCTCAGTCAGGTAGAGCAAATTGCAGAGACAACACACTAGCATGAAGCTGTTGGATGCAATTAGAGAACACAAAGAGGTACACTTATTAAATTAGGATTAGCATATTAAAATACCCCCCCCCCCAAAACGTTTAGAAGACAAAAGGGTCATTTTCACTTAACAGGCTGTTTAAATCTTTAAATTGTGAGCAATCTGTAAACACTGGATAGACAATACGTATTTTCCAGCTACAATTTGATTAAATAACAGGGAAGAAAATGAAAGAAAAATAAAGACCTTAATGAGAGAGGGATTAAATTCTATTCAAATCAAGTCTTCATTTCCAGACATTGAGTAAGTTAATTTAGACACCAGAAGCGAACCTGGTAGGCTTCTTCTGAATATTAGCAGCAGGAGGAACAGCAACCCATTATCCAGGAGAAGCAGGGATGTCACAAGTTCATAGGAAAGGACTGCTCTTAATGTGCAGATACCAGAGTCTTTAGAAATAGCTCCCTAGAATAGAACAGCTCCCTGTTCTACTTTCAAGGCGGTAAAAGTGTGAATGACCTATTGAGGTAAACATTTAGAAAAAAATGCCATATTGACCCTATCATTGGTTTTGGATTTTCTTTTCAAAATGACAATGACTGAAAGTGTTTTCAGTGTTTTCCAGAGCTCCTATTTGGACATCAGACTCTCACTTACGTATCAGATGCTCTGCTTCATTAGGAATTGGGTGGTCACAGACTACAGGCATTGGAGCAAACAGCCTCTTTAACAGTGAACCCAAACGCACTACACAAATGGGATCACCTCTCTTAAGCAGAGCAGAGCCTCTTGCATCCCGTCAGAGAGCCCCAAAGGAGAGGAAGCTGTTGCCTGACTGTTTTCTGAGATTTCTCAAACAGACATGACAGCAGCACTGAAGGTCAATCTTATCTAGCCTTGTAAAGATACCACAGCTACCAACACAATCATTTTATGACCTGCATTTAGATACACACAAATAATTAAAGCAGTTGTAGTCTGTTTTGATCTCAACAACATTACCAGTGTGTATTATGACAATCCTCTCCAAAAGCATAATGATAACTAAATGTCTTGACCTCCTATTTTCAGAGCTCGTGGAAGTGGTCTTGACCCATTTTACTTCCTGTGAACTGAATTGATAAACAGAATCTGTCTAATGTTTTCCAAATGCAATCAACCAAACTTGTGACTTTAAAAGCCATAGAATGGAGATAACAATGTAATTTCCCTCAGAAAGGAACACATTTAAAATGTCCTCACTTTTTTTTTTTAATGTTAAAATCAGTAAATAAAAGTGACAAGCTTTTATCACATTGGTAGCCCTCACATTCAACCCTTAAGGCCCTAATAGTTGAATTAATACCCAGAAGGCTAGAGTACTTCCAGTCAGCTGTGGACACATGAGAAGACAGGACAGGTCTCAACCTAAATACCTGCTTTGCTTATTGTCATCTGGGAAAAAAAAAAGGGGGTGGATCCTAAAACCTTCAAAAACAAACCCCAGGGATGTCTGCCTTCACTCAAACTCGAGAAAGATTGAACATTAAAGAAATTTCATCCCGGTTTCAATTCACAGCAGTAAGGCAAGCATTCAGGAAGACAAATTTGGCTAATCTAACTGGAGTACATCTCTTTCTGACATATCAGAAAGCAGAAAGGACAGCAGCACTCCCTGCAGCAATGCTAAAAATCTTTGGGTACTTCTCACATTCTGAGGAGGTGACAAAACCTCTTCTGGAATCACATGGGACCTCTGCAACAACAGGAAGGAAAGGGACAATAATACAGGGTGAATACACCTCCCAGCTTTTACTCACTCTGCAACACACAGCAAAGAAGTTTTTTGTCAAGAAAGCTGGACACAGGAAGCAGGTCCATAAGCAAGTTTTGGCCATGGCATTGCACGACAGAACAAGAAAGAGTTTATGTATTTAAATTCTCTAAGTCAGCACATTCAAACTGGCCTTTATCTCCCCCTAACTTTCTCATGTGATTCCTAGCCAGGCTGATGTCTAAATGAGGCTTTGGAAGAAAGATCACAAAGTTTATGTCTTCTTTCATCCTCTCTGCAGGTGCAGTAGGGACCCAGCAGCCAAGTCACTTCTGAGACATCTTTTTGATTGTTGGAGGAATCCCTGTTTATTTCCCAACTTTTCCTGGTGACAACTCTACACTTCTTCCAGTAGCTGATCCAAAAGTGAGGTTAGTGCCAGCATTACACCAAAGTAGTGTTTAATAGCTATTCTTAGCTAACACAACTAAAAGGTATGAGCATCCTTCCACATTGCATCAATGCTTTTGAATCTTCTTGCCACATAATAAATTATAAGGGGTCAAAAATATTAAGATTATTCCTGGGCCTTCCATAAGAGATTTGGCACTGGTTCAGAGTGCTCAAGTAACTTATCAGGGCCTCAACTACCCATGATTCACTTTTATAATTTTTTCAAATGGTCAAAACATAGACAAAATTCAATAAAACCAGGTAAAATATGTTCCAGAAACCCTGATCTTCATTTAGTTTCCTCATTAAAGAAACAGTTTCTTCATTACCTGGCCTCAACACACAGTCTAGCCTCAGGAGAATTTTCTTCCCAATTGTTCTTATTCCAAACTCAAAAGAATAATGTTTTTCAAAATGCAACCCAAAACCTGAACTCTGCAATTAACTGTAAGACTTCTAGTAATTCTGACAATCTTTCCTAGTCCACACAAACCCAGAGATACTACCAGACAAGAGGAAGGTATTAGTTTTAAATCCATGCCTTGTTCAAGGGTGGTTTTTTTTGGTGGACAATGTAAAATTACATCACCTCTTTGCCACCGCAAGAAATTAATGACCTCATTCTACTTCTCTGATAAAACCCTGGAGATCAAGGAGCATATCGACTGTTGACTTTACAAACTGTTTGATAACCAGCTTACAAGGGGGTTACTCAGTAGTATCTGGCTCTTTTCTCACCCACAGAGAAGAAAACCTCTGTACAATTATGAAAAGTCCCTGCAAGAGGGGAATACAGCACAATAGATTTATTCTCTGTTCTTTTAACATACAACCAGCTGGGTTCATATAGCTCATTTAGCTCTGTGATCATTTGCCTACCAGCATAGGATAAGCTAACCCAACACAGGTATCCAAGAAGTCTATGCAACCTGATCCGAGCCAGGCCATTAACATGGCAAATATAAAAAAGCTGCTGAGAACTCTTCACTAGAAATGCATGAAGGAAGCGTGCACACATCTACAGCAAAAATCCACCCAGAGAACACCTGCAATGAAACTTAATAAAATGCAAAAGCTAAGTTTTATGTCACCTGTATTTGTGAAGCATTTACAGTAGGAGCACATTAGCTGACAAAACAGGAAAACGCAGCACAAACCTGGGGCAGCAGTGACAAGACCAAGGAGAGCAGATGTCACCAAGAGTGGGTATATTCCACTATTCAAAAGACCCCAACTTCTGCGATACGCGTATTTTGCCTCTCCACAGGAAAGCAAGAAGTTGGACATCAACAATATTGAACTGGTTAGCTGGTCAATTTTTGAATAATACCAGGTCGTTGTGGAAGGGGCCATAATGCATTTGATAGAATCCCTGAATAAAAAGGAAAAGTTACTATTGATAATACTGACTATTCACAGCCCCTAGACAAGCTGCTTTCATTATTCTGCTCAAGGAGTGAGGACACAGAGCCAGGTGCTGAAGCTTCATCTTTCCAGATTCCAGGCTCTCACACGCAGTCCCATCTCTCACATTCACTTGCAGGGAATGAAGTCAAGAAACAAAAACCACAGAGAGAGTGGCACTATGGGTGTCCCCAGCACGGAGTGTTACACCAAAAGGATTCCTGGGATGGACTACATCTGAAGTCACATGGAATTGCCCTGGCAATGCTGCAAGATGGATGTTCGTTTTCATAACCCTCCTTCTGCAATCCTGCTCAATCATTCTCATGTAACATTCTCTGCATCCTTCAAGTGACAGACATTTGCCAAAGACCTGAAACGCTCCAGTCCAACTTCTAACCCTCGCATACCTTCACCAGTCATGCTGGCAACGATCCACAGCAGCAGCTCTAATGAGCCAGAAGAGCCCAAGCATTCAGAGGGGGCAAGAAAAGAGCATTTTCTTCCCTTGAGGTGATCCGCTGTGAGGTGAAGGCAGTAGAGAAAGCAGTGGCAGCTAAGATGATAAAATGTCAGACTCCCGGCAGTACAAAATGGCAGCTGAACCCTGGCAAAATGCCAAGCTGTTCAAACAGCGAGTTGAGTACAGGGGCCATAATTATGATTAGCATAATAAGAGAGTGGTACAACAGCTACCCAGTTACTCTGAAGGGTCATGGAGAAATCATAACAAAGCAAAGTTTTAAGGAGAGACACAAAAGAAAACAATGACATAGCTGCTCGTGGGCTTTACCCGGAGGTTCCTCCATGCGTGAAGTGCGGCCCGGGAGAAAGTATAAAGCCTGTTTAAGGGATCAGGCTCTGAATCGAGAGCAGCCGGCCGTGCCTGTGGAACCCACATGGCTCCACAACACATAAAGGATCATAGGAAAAGTGTGACACTGAAGACAAAGGACCTTACAAGAAAAATAGGCTGTTAGTGTAAATTTCAATAAAACTTGGGCTCAGTAGAGTCAATCAAGATTTTTTCCTTTCTAACCAGAAAAGGCTGTTTTCTCTTTCCTTCTGTCCCCGGTTTGAGAATGAAGCAGAAGAGATAAAAATACGAGAAAATTTAATAAATAAAATCTGAACACTCAGATATTTGCATTCTTTTCATTTTGAATGTCATGTAAACAATATTTACAGATCCACTGCATCATGCAATTAGCCCAGCTGCCTGCATGAAATTAATCAGATTTTTAATGAAAGTATTAAATACTGAATTGCAGACTTAAAGACGTATGGATATGAAAATCTGTAGATTGACTGTACATTGTACTGTACTGTAGATTGACTGTGTACCTCTGAAGGAACTCATAGAGTGGAAGTTTAAAATCGAAAGTTCTCTTTGCAGGTAGAAAGATCAGAGTTTTCAATGAAATTTGAATTCCACAGAAGACTCTGAGAATCTGTGTATAAAAAAATCCCACTCTTACTTATCAGGCATGATCTGGTCTTTCACGAACAGAAAGTTTACTGTGAACCCTATTTTCACCTCCCTTTTCCTCTATGCTGCTTCTATTTCTCCTATAAACGCTTTCCATTACCAGACATCAAGAACCACTGCATACACAAGCAATGCTTTTCCCAAGGCAAGGTCAACTCCTTACCGTACAAGATGACCATACGCTCTATCTCAAGTGCAACACATCAAGACACCCCCAAGTTAAATGTTAATACTGCCATTAGGCTTCTCCATTGCATTTGCTATCATATGATATCAGACAGAACATCAGCTGAAGAGATGCTTTTTAGATGGAAGAGGCAAAAAATTGGACTGGTAAAAAACCCTACCCATCTCTCCCTTCCTTTCAAACATCATTTTTATTTTGTCTCAAATCCGTAAAGTCATGGGTTTCTTCTACCTTTGGGGAGTGGGGGGGAAAAAGCTGCCAACAAAACACAATCCTGTTTAACTGTCTTCCTTCTAAGAACCTCTGTCTCCAGTGACAGGAATGAAATCCACCTTCAGAATGCAATAAACTTATGACTTCCAACTGCAGGCATCCCCATAAGGAAGACCACATTCTTGTTCTCAGACACCAAAATATTTCTACTGTCATAAATCCTTCCTGACAGCAATATCTGACAAACATGTTTTTAACTTATGCTTTTCCTACCCTAATCACAGCTTTGCTATGTACACCAACAGACTGACATACACTGGCGCGAGTTAAGCTCAGATGCATATACCTAAGGCACACATCTTAATTCCCATTTGCAGTGCCCATTGCAAACCATCATAACACCTACTTGAAATAAATTTATCCTATGAAAGTTCATCAATCAGTAACACATTTCAGAATAAAAAATCCTGAGAAACACAGACACACACTGATTTTCCTGATTAGGAGGACAGTTACTTATTAAACTTTTCATCTTCTTGTTAATTAAACCCTGTATTTTATATCATTTTGGAACATTTATTTATTCCCAAGAATGGGAATTTGGAACATCTATTTATTCCCAAGCAACATACTCACGAAGAAAAGGGAGAATTAACATCTCTCTTGCCTTGTAATTTTGCATAGGTGTCTACACACACACTAGCGAGAGGAAAACAAGACACACTCCTGTTAAATACTATTAGGACTGAAGAAGCAAGAGAACACACTCCACTTGCCTTTCAAATGCAGATTGCAAGATGCTGACTTGTAGTAATTTGCAGTTTTGGATCCTGCTACTGTTCACTGGTAAATGCATTACAACCACAGAACACATCAGCAAGAAGCAGAAAGATCTCTGCTTTTTAAAAATTGTACTTTGGCAGTCGCAAAAAGAAATTCACAACTGATTGTCCCATATTAAATATTCAACTGCTTGTAATGAAGGGACAAAGCCTGGAGTTTTTGTGAGCTCCAGCTCATCCATCCAGTAACTCAGCAAAAGAAATAACACAAACTAATCAATGATCAGACTGAAATATTAAAACTAGTAAGCCTGAATAGGTCACTTAAACAAAACGTAAGTCACTTACAGAACTGGATGAACAATCAGCTCTGGACTATATGATTTGATTACTGTTGCTGCATCTTTGGTACAAAACACATGGGATAAATCTGCACCCTAAAAAAGAAAATTTGCAAACAGTATTATCAAATTTATACTCAATAACAACTTTATCATTCCAAAGATTACCCAACTAGTAATTCAACTGAATTTTTTCTTCTCAATAGTTTAAAAAAAAATTTATTATGTGTCCTCTATTTTGGCATAGACTAGTATGAAATGTTCTGTTCTTTTTGTATCTAACTTTCAATACACTTTCTTTTTCTGTTTTTCACTAACAGGATGCTTGAAAACACAAATCTCAAATTTTTATTCACTTGAGAAATGTTTCTCATCTGTAGATGAGCAAAGACTACAATGTCTCATGTACAAAAGAACACAGATGAACATGAGAAAAACTATGTAAGAGAGCCATAATACTACTGTAATCTACTTGGAAAATACAGCTATGGCAACCCATGAATACATTTCTAGTCCTACCATTTTTTACTCAGTGGGCCAAATTTATACAAGAAAAGGCTGGCACAATTTCGGCAACACACCCTATGTTAAATAAACATTGAAGCTGAGGAGTTAAGTCTCAAGTTTCTGCTACCAACTCAAAAATCAGAAACACATAAAATTATGTAAGCAGTGACCAGACCAGTGATCTTGTATTGGTCATGCATACTGAAATTTCCCAGCATTGAGGAAGTGTCTTCTCTGCTTTGCTACTATACATTTAACATTTCAAGCTACTCTGATGGTTTATGTGCAGACATAACAATCTGAAATCAAGTGACTTCAGTAAGGAACCTCCTAGTATTGCCACTGGACTTGCACATAGTGGCCAGAAAGCTGAGTGGCCTTGGGATCTTATAATAACATGGTTAAATAATATCATTTCAGTTTTAAATCTTTGAGTGTTTGCATCCTGAGAGGTCATTGGAAATATCTGGAATGGTTACCTACGTATTGAGAGAAATCTTCAAAAACAAAAACATACACAATGAACTGACACGCTATACAGAGCATTCTGAAAATTAGATGTATTACATAAGCATGACTTGTTTACATTCAAACAATCACCCTCTATTTATGTAGTCTGTTTAGCCATTTAATATGTCAATAAAATACGGAAGTTCCTGCTTCTAGAAAAAATAAAATAAGCTTAGAAAATACATCTGCTGAAGATCAGAATGCAAATAAAATATGCTATTAGAAATTACACTGAATTCCACCCACAATCTTTAAACTTACAGCATGTAAGAATTTTACTGGGCTAAAGTTTTCAGTTTTGAAAAAAAGCTACTTCATTCAACACAGTTATCCAGGTCCAGAAAAAAAATTCTGAAGAACTCACTATAGCACAAAAACATAACTTTAAACAATAATCTAAGGTTATTTTATTGTACAATTTTGGAGAAAATATTTCATCAAGTCTTGAAATTTCCTATCCAAGTCCCTGAAATTGTCAGTTTCTGGATATATTTCTAACTTCACCTTACACAGAGAAAGGAAACACAGTGAATGAAATACAGTAAATGACACATTTACAAAGTATTTCAACAAATTCTGGGCTAAGGATTTTGTTTGCTCAAGAGAAGACCTTCTAGAGCTAAAAGTTCATGTGCACTACAGAATGAGTCCTATTTTAAAAATGACACCTAGGCAACAGAAATGATAAAAAGTCACTTTGAACTTGTATAGAAGAACACGTACCACTTTGAGAGCTGTAATTGCAGCAAAATACGGTGCTCCAGTGTATCTGAAATGAAATAAAATTTAGGTTAGGAAACACGGTAATGAGATTAGATAATGATCTTTCATAAAAATATTTACAAAGATCATGCCATAAACCAGCAAAATTTTCTCAAGTAACAGAGGCAAAACTTTAGAGACAAACAAAACAAGAGCTGAAAACTGTTTGCAAGCTAAATATGGGATCTGTGACCTGGATCAATCGCATCTGGCTTTAGATGCTTAACTAAAGTGCCTAAAAACTGTGATTCCAGTTGCCCTAAATTCTCTATAAAGACTGAAGAGAGAGATATGAACACACTCACTCTCCAAAGGTGCTTACTTCAGCCAAGAGGTAAGAACCTATGACCATTAGCTTCTAACTCCTGGCTATTGAACCCAGCTACAAGACAGATCCTTTTTGCTCTTTATGGAATGTTTATTAATGGCAGATGTCCAACAACAGATCTCTCTTTCAAAAGGGGAAAAAGAAAAATAGGAAGGTGTAGTGGCTCATTCAAAGTATTGTGGCCAATATTGTTTCTAGGTCAGTACAGCATTTAACTGATTTATGCAGTACATCTTTTCTCCCCTGAAATAGGATATTTCCATTACTCCAGTACATAAAACAAGGTATTGACAGAATCTAGTAAATACCAATATTTATCAAAATAAAAAGCCCACAAGGAAACATAGCATAAGAAAATACAGAGACACAGTTCCCAAGAAAGCCAAAAATCATATGTGCCACTGTCTGTCACTCTACTCTACTTATTCTAAAACCTCATCATGCAATAGGAAAAGACTAACACTGAAAGCAGACAGTTTGGTGGTCAAAAAAGACAGAGAAGGTAGACACAAACAGCATTTTAATTTCCTGTAACATTCAGTATCAGAACTCTGCAACACATCTGCAAGGCACCATGCTCTTTCCTAAGTATGCATGGTCATGGTGATGGAGTATTAAAGCTCTCTGGAAAACTGCGGTTTAAGTGTAAGGTGACTGAATGGCTACTACAAGTAGTTATGACATCCTGAAGCTTTATCAGAAGGAAAAATCAAATTTCTATTTAACTTACTCTCGACATCCTCCAACAATGCCTATACGACCATCTTGACCTTTATGCTTTTTCCCTGTTAGAGGAGGGATCACATTGCGCACCAGCTGAAAAATATTCTCCATATCCTTCAGAGTGTGTGTTCTGTGCAGCGAAAAGGATCTTTCTATAACTGAAAAGAAGAAAATAAGCATTACTTCAAAGAATGTTCTTTCTTAAACTACTGCCAAGCATTTCTTTTAAGCACTCGCGTACGGTAATAAAATCACACCAAGATACACAAAGTGACATACTTCTAAAATCCAAATGCTTTGTCACTTGAAAGCCTTTAGAACAGTGAGTAACTGGGGAAGGTGATGATTATAAAAATGCATTCAGGGTCTGATGAAGAGAATATTTTCACTCACTGTTCCCAGTCCTAATTTAGGGCTCAGGTACAGAAAGAAACAACAATCCAGAATATGAACGCTTTGTAACTAGAAATACCTTCTCAGTTCAGCCTGAAATCAGTTCCATAATTAAGCTCAACTGAAATAAGAGCACTTAGTAAGTACTAAACACATCCAGACACAGTGCAAGCACAAAGCAACTGAAACCAAACTTTAAATATACACCCTACCTTATATTTTGCTTCCCCTTAAAGACTTCCACCTCTTAGCAGAATCAGGGCCTATCTCACTGCTTTTTTATTTTGGTAGGCAGTTACAAAGCACAGTGAAAGACTTTGTGCAAAACTATAATCCAACGCACTAGATGCAAACATCACAAACATCATTTTCAGCTATAACACATCTCCAGATCTCTGATGCAAAGCTACATGTCAAGCCACATACTAAAACAACTGCACACTCAGTAGGCTATGTATCAAATGACTCCTTCAAAGGGCTACAAAAATTTAGGAAAAGAAATTATTTCAATAATTGCAACTAGAAAGAATTAAAACATTTACTTAACATGGGAAAAATGCAAAGATCACTACCTCCATCAACAATGCGTTAACTATAAACTGCAGCAAATACACTAAAAGAGCAAGTTCTTAAAAGCTCCTCATTACCTGTAAAATTCTGTTCATAAGAGCGGCTTATTTGAATGCTAATAGCAGTCTCCTCGACCACAGCCACGCTTACTTTCTTTTTTACAGATCTTCTAAAAAGCTTTCAAGGAACTGCTACACATGTATAACATAATTATGCAGAAAATAACTCCCATGATACTCCTTATTTTCAGCTGTATAAAACGCAGTAACCCCATCCCTCAACTCCAAAATATAGAGGAGAGAAAAAAAAAAAAGGGAGAAAAAAAAAAAAAAAGAAAAACTGTTCCAGAAATACTGGACATAATAAGGGGGAAAAAAAGTAATAAACAAGAAAATTCCAAATCTGTGTGCTATCAGCAAAGTGCATCTTTTTCTTTGTCTTCCACAGAATCTAAACCTAAACAAGAAATGCTAATCTTCAGTAACAGTATGCTTTTCTCTTCAATAATGATAAATACTCCTGGCTGATATTTTGGCTTTTGAATACAGGTATCCCACTTTTACAGAAAAATGATAAAAAAAAGGGGGGGGGGGGGGAGGGAGGGGGGAGAAAGGAATGAAAACTAAAGAAAGAAAAAACCCCACAACTTGTTTTGGATTACAGTCAAAACAGCACTGCAGTGACCCAGAGGAGAACTAAATGCTCATCTCCTCTGAAAATAGGGCAGATTATTTTCTTTAAATCACACTTAATACACTCACTAGTTTTCAACCACACAAGAATATTATATAGCTTGGAACCCTGAAAGTGCAGTGCTGTTAAGAAGGCTTGTTTATTTGCTGCTGGTTTTTGTTCATGTGTGACTATAAAGTGACTACATAATAAATGGAGAGAAAACAGAGAATCATGCAAAAAGCCATTCTTAATATTAGCCCTACCCTACCTAGAGAAGCACTAAGGCATATTCAGCTCTTAACAAATGAAATCTTAATTCCTTAAAAGATGCGTTGCCTGAGGCATTATGTTCACATTTTAGCATAAACATTTTTTTACACCTTTGCCAATTAGGAGATTAGAATCTCAAATTGCTCTTGCCACAGTTAAATAAAAGAATGCATTTTTGCATAGTGCAATATAGTACACCTATATGATGAAATCCAGCAAGAAAAACTGAACCTCAGCTTCAGGTTGTTACATAATTAAGCTTTTCAGAAAAAAAAACCTTCCAGACATAATGATTAGGCCTTGTAGGTACCTTCAGCCCAGTCTAGAACCTCAAATGATTTCCTATGGGTTTTTCTAAAGCACACCAGTTTTCCTTTATTTTAAAAGTGAAAACAACAACTGAAACACTGTATCCATTCATATCCTATGAAAATCTGCTGCCACCAGGAAATCCTACACATCAACTATCCACTCAAGAAACACAACCAGATCTACCAGCTTAAACCCTCAACAGGCCTAACCACCTGGTCTGCCGTGCATTTTACAAGGAAACAGTAACTAACACACAACTGAAACAGCCTCTCAGGACTCAGAGAATGCCCCTCAGGATCTGGCATGCCAGATTACTATTCAACACTGATCTGCGTGGTTTGTTTTTTTTTTTTTTTATTTTCTCTTTTGAAACTACACTTTTCTTCTTCCAGGCAGTGTAAAATTCAGAATTAGAACAGAGTATGACTTGTTTCATTTCCACATGGCAGGCTACAATCACTAAGCCCCAGTTTGACTCTAGTTTCAGCACTGATGGAATATCCCTAATTTCCTCCTGCCCATGCAGTCTACCTCCATGTACAAAGAGACCATGATAAAGACAAATGCCACAGGCACACAGATCCCAAGAAGTTTGTTAATGATTGCTACCATCAGCTTCTGGCCCACACATGAGGTACAGAAGGAGGAGTCTGTGCATAAATACCAATTCTTGAGATACTTTGCCTTCTTCTTTAAAGTAAATTCAGATGCCCATAGAACTTATAAAGAGCTGGTGTAGAAAAAAAAAATAAGCAAATATTTTCATCTTCGATTACACCTACTACAATAATACAATGTTTAATTGATAAAATTCAGAATTTTGCTGTAAAGGAATTTACTTTAAAGAAGCTAGATCTTAACATCTGACTTACTTCAGTGTAGGCAAAACACCACTCTTTTCCCAGCCCTGAAAAAACACATGCACAGCCTTAACTTCATATACTGGGCTACGCTTGATAACTTCAAGCAGAACAGCAGCAAAATTTCTGTTACAAAGTAAGCAATGTTTCCAGATTGCTTTCAGCAACTCTCCTACTTGCCTTTTACGTGTAAAACTTCTCCTAAATTCACTGTACAGAGACATGAGTGGAGAAAAAAGTTCCCAAGGTTAAAGGGTTCAAAAGGTATGATTTTGCTAAGATTTGTTATAACTAATGTACCTGTATTAAATAATCAGTACAATAATGGTATGAATAATGGTTTCATTTCATTTGACATCAGACAAACACCTTCACCACAGTATTAAATAATTCCAATTAGCTTTTATTTTCAAAAGCTGCTTACTACCAGTGCTTTCACACAGAAGTTTTTAAAAGTACCCTAGCTTTTATTTATGCTGTAGAAGGAAGTACCTATCGGTGGAGAAAGTGTTGCTGCCATAGCATTATAGTTAAAGTTATCCGCATATGAACGATGGTTTGCTCTCCGAGGTGGACTTGTAGGTATAGACTGTGACCTTTGTGATACTGTAGAAGAAATTCCAGCCAACATCTGTCCCAACATCTGTAACATCTGGAGTTCTCGAGCATGCTCAGCTTCCCGACGCTTGTCCTCAATTTTGAGCCTCTGCTCTTCAAATCTGTAAAACTTCTCATCTGTATCCATGCTCTGCTGCAGGAATTTTTCCATCATTTTATCCAATGTCAAATTTGTATGGCGTTTTTTTGATCTTTTGGGCTGATTGAGAGGTGGGGTAATAGTTGGAGCATTGACTTCTTTAAAGCCTAAAGCAAGGAAAGAATCAATTATTCTTCTGATGGAAAACAATTTTCTAAGAGGAAAGCAGCAAAAAATCTCCCTACAAGATGTGACCTAACATCTCACACAAAGCATTAGGATACACTTTCTCCATGTGAGCTGTATTTATCTGAGATATTTTTCTTTCAGAGTACTAATGCAAACCCACAAACTTCTACCAAGTTGCAAGTGTAATAGAAAAATCGCAGAGGCATTTTTTAATTGTTGTAGTACTAAACTTCAACAATAGGAGTCTTTTTCATCTTCTAAAAAGGTTTAAGTGAAGGTTATTAAATAGTATAGCCTCAATCGTGTATTGCAGGTAATTACATTAATCTAAATTGAGTTTCAGTCTGTTGGCATTCTAGATTTGCATTTCAAAAGAACATTAGTGTAAACAACTCTTTGATGGGGTTTAAATGTAAAAAGAAGGTTGCTTAAACGTCAGCCAATTGGCTGATTCCTAAGTGATGTCAGCTTCTGAAGACAGGTTCATGTTTGTATTAAAAACCCTGCATTAATCTAGATTGAAAACAAACAAGCAGCATTTCCCCTGCATCTCCACAATGCAAATGTGGAGGGTAAAGAACGCGCAGGGAAAGGACAGGCTTTATCTAAGTGCTGTTTCTGTCCACAAGCCCGATAAAGTTAGAAGCAGTGTTTCTGAGACAACCCATGCAATTTATTATGTAAAAGGTCTCCCCTAGCTTTCTGGCCCATCTGCAACAATAAGCAGATTTTTCAGGTATTATCGTCATCATCGTTCTAATACCGATTAGCAAAACTGCACACAGTCTGCAGGGAACAGGAAAATCCTCCAGCGAGAAGGATCCTTATTTTCTCGTACAATGCCGCCTGACACTTTGTCTCGATACTCTCTGCGCTAGTTCTCCACGGGTTTCCCATTGATAAATAGCGACAAAAACTCACTAGGGATCCTGTCCGCAGCATCTCCCCCTCCCCGGTACGCAGCATTCCCAGCACCCGCAGCAGCCCGCTCCCCTTCCTGGCTCCCCAGCTCACGGGGACGCGCAAGGTGCAAGAGTGGGGGTAGGCACGGGCGGGTTTGGAAGCACGAAGGACGGGGCAGAAAGGCAGCAGGATAAGGCAAAAGCCACTCAGAAGCGCGCTACCTGCGGGAAGGAAGCGCCGGCACTCGGGTTGCGAGAGCCCGCGGGGTGAGGGGAGGACACCCGG
>JANPWX010000182.1:953110-987243 GCA_024734555.1 Trochalopteron elliotii | reverse complement strand
CACATTTCGGGCTCCGCGGGCGGGACGCGCCCTCCTGGCACCGCTCCGCGCCTCCCCGGGCGGGGCCGCCGCCGAAGGTTCTGTGTTAGGGCCCGGCTCGGCCCGGGAGGGGAGAGCTCGGAGCGCCTGGCCCGGCCGTCACGGCGCTTTGGGGCTGTCTTCCCGGCCCTTTAATTGGCAGCTCTTATAAACTCCCAGGAATTTACCACGCTGCCGGCGTTTCACATCAGAACTCCCTCCCCTCCCTCACCTCTTCCCATCCCTCACCTCGCCAGTTGTTTCTGAGAAAACTCCTCATTTGCAAGTGTGATTTGCTTCTAAGGTGCTATTTCTTGCTCAGATACATAATTTTCCCCTATACACACTGCTTGCCCTGTACTCCACTGGTGAGGTCACACCTCAAGTACTGTGTCCAGTTCTGGGCTCCTCAATCCACAAAGGACACATCAGGTGCTGGTGCAAGTCTGCAGATAGGAGACAATGCTGGTCTGGAACACTAGTCCTGTGAGGAAGATGGCATTGTTTAACCTGGAGAAAAGGAGGCTCAGGAGAAACCTTACCACTTGACAACTATCTGAAAGGAGGTTGTGGCCAGGTCTGCCTCTTCTCCCAGGTAACCAGTGACAGGACAAGAGGACACAGTCTTACACTGGGCCAGGGGAGCTGTAGGTAGTACATCAGGAGGAATTTCATCACAGAAAGGGTGATTAGACCTTGGAATGGGCTGCCCAGGGAGGTGGTGGAATCACCGTCCCTGGAGGTGGTTAAGGAAAGCCCTTACTGCTGTAGTCTAGTTGACATGTGTGATCCTGTGATTTTATAGCAGCATTCCATTATTATTTCCTTTAAAACACAACAGAGCTACCATTGGATGTTCACCTCAGGTCCTATGGTACCTGCTTAATCTATACAATGAATCAAAATGCAGCATCACCCTGGGGAAACTTAACAAGATTATATGCATGAGAAATCGGAAACATTTTTTTAAAGCTCAAAACAGCTGTAATTTCTGCTCTAGGCTCCTGGGTATTTAAAGAAAGAGTGTTGTTATTTACTCATAAAAGCTTGTAGCCTAACTGGCAGTAAAATGTCAGTGTTTCAATTAATATTTTGAAGGGGTGAAGACAGACAATATTTCCCTTTGCTGCCCTGTATTATATATAAGCTATAGTCAAACAGACCTGCTGGTGTTACCTGGACCAAACCCAAGCATGAGATATTTATGTCTTTCAGCTTCAGAAGCATTGCTTAAAACAGCCATGCTGTCTGCGAAGTACAAGAAAGACAACCTGAACTTTTAGTGACCCAGGTTGATCAGTAACCCATGTTGCAGAGCAGGACCTTGGATACCTGATGACTTCACTGTCAAGTATTAACTTGTTTATTGAAAAGTTGCCCTTCTATAGGTCCTGGTATCTGGTATGATTTTAAAGCCAATACCAAGTCAGTGAAATTTCCCCTTCATTCAGTTCAGCACAAGTAATGCTTTTCACCCTCTGATTATCTCAGTGGCAGTCCAAAAGATAGATTAAACAGACATTTAGTTTGCACATGAATTTTAACCCCGGAAAAAACGTTGAACACCGCATTTCATACAGTCATGTTTTGATTCCAACTGGAAGGATAATGAATGTGTAGATTCCCATAACTCGAGCACTGATTTAATGTCTGGAAGAGAGGGGGAAAGAGTAATGTGGATATTTTTTTCATCCCATCAAGTGTCTCCACCAAAAGCATGCCTTGTGCCCAACAAAGGAGAAAGGAAGAAAGATACAATTGTAATGTTTTTTGCTGAGTTCTCTGTTTTCCTTTGTAGCAGAGATGGAAGGGAGTTCTGATGCTGCAGCCCCCTCAGAAGTTGTTTGTGAAGGACTCAATTCTCAATTTGTGTGTAGAAGAAAACCTAAGGCTATCTGTGGGCTTCCCCTACGCCACAGTTCTTCAGCTTGTTGTGCACAGCTTTGTTGTGCGCAACAGCTTTGTGTAACAACATGAGTGTAAAACCTTTGAGCAAAACACGTTGCCACTCCTCTGATGTTCTCCTGCCCTGCATCTGGCTCAAGGTACCTTCTTCTGGTATAGTACTGGCTGCCATCTCCATACCTTGTACAGTATAAATCCATAACTTCTGGTGCCATCTCTGAGTGCAGCAACAGCAATACTACTGAACCAGCAGATGAGGCAGGGAAAAAGGCCTTTAACAGAACTACAGAAGCAAAAGTTCGCATTCCCACCAAAGATGTTGAGAAAAAGCAGCTGCAAGAGGCACTTAATTCTTCAGGTATATACTATGCTTGTCCAATTTTTTTTATTTTTTTTAATTGAGCTTTCTGTTCTGACAATCCTCTCACTTTCTCTGCTTGTCCCTCTTACATGAAAGGAGGAATGACCCTGCAGAGTTCCATTTCCTTCTTTGTCAAAACCATTCTGGCTTCATTGCCCATTGCCCTGTTGCTGGCTCTTACCTCTTCATCAGAGTCTTGTCCCTCTTTCCCTGGCTCTTGATCTCGACCTTGAGTTCCAGCATTTTAACCCTTCCCTAGCTGCACTGTCATGGTAGCATATCCTCCTCATTAGTGGATTAACTACCATAACCTGTGCCTCCTCTACACAAAAAAAGAGGCATCAGTGGCCAGCCTGAGAACGTCCTACTGCTGTCAAAATAGCCAAGAGCTTGGAGGTTTGACTTTGTACTAGATGGCAGCAGTCACTGACAGCTGGGAACAGTATGGTGAGGGGTGGACTGTAAGCTAGATGTCCCCAGGGTGAAGACCCCAAAATAGTGACCATTCAGGACCATCTTTTCTTCTGCAGGTTCCTGATGGATCTCTGTTCTCAACATCTTGGCTCTTTGCTTCTGATCACTTTGTACCCACTTAGGACTTCACTCCTTTCAATCCATTTGGTTAACTGTTGCACAACCCTGCCTACCAAAGCCATTCCAAGGTGAATGTGGACAGCCGGTGTCAATAGCAGAGTTTGCAGCATCCTTTGACTGCCTTCTCTCCACTCAAATAATTGACAGCTTGTACTAGAATCACCATTTAATAACACAAATATTACAAACATATCCCTGTCAACATATGCATATTAATAATTGCAATACAAGGTTTAAGCATACATGTGGAGAAAGGTAATGGAAGAACTCAGAAGTAATAAGTAGCTCTAATTGAAACTGTCCTTAAAATGTGACCAAGGATTTCTTTGTTGTTGAAATGGGAACCTAGAAGCACCTTTTGTTGT
Source organism: Trochalopteron elliotii (assembly GCA_024734555.1). Classification (NCBI taxonomy): domain Eukaryota; kingdom Metazoa; phylum Chordata; class Aves; order Passeriformes; family Leiothrichidae; genus Trochalopteron; species Trochalopteron elliotii. The sequence goes on along the minus strand of JANPWX010000182.1, from coordinate 984,000 downwards.
GAAAAAGATAAAGAAGTCTTAATTTCATTTGAATGATTGCCTAGCTAAATTGCAGCTGTTAGAATTGATAGTGGTAATAGAGAAGGCAAAAATGGTATAGGTGTTGTGATAAAAAGAGGGCAAATCCTGCAGGTGTTATTAGTAGTGCTATTTCTGTCATTAAATTGAGTGGAATGAGTGTGTTTTACACCACTAATACGTTTATCTTAGTACAGGACAAAATGTGGGTATTATGGTGTAAATTTTAGTTTATTTGTTTGATGTCTCTCCAGGCCACAAAGAAACTAGGAACACCTAAAGCTTAGAGTAATTATTCCTGTCACTTCACTTAGTGTATTTTTATATTCAAGAGAAAGGATAGCAGCAAGCAATGGACAACAAGCTGTTACAAGAAAACATCAACATGTCCTTGGTTTCCCTATAAAGTTTACTAAACAGGCATCTTGTATGGGCTGAAGAAGGAAAAGAAAACTTACATGGGAAGAAACATACCTGATTAAATTCTGTGTTAAAAGTTTGTCCCTACAGCTTCTGTGATTCTTCATATTCTAACCAGGGCAGTACAGATATTACCACTTCTAGACATACGCAGTCTAATGATATTTGTGAAGCCCTGTGCTTCACTAGGTAATTTTTGTTTTACCCAAAGTGAACACTCTTTTTGCTGAGTGTTAAAAATAACCATGAATGAAACAATAAAGAAGATGTTTCTGGTTTGTATTCTCCTTAGAGCAGGCAATAAGAATGATCTATGTAGTGCAGTAAAAGTGAAAAGGATTTTTGGGCTCATCCAAATTCTTCAAATAAGTTCCTGATATCTAGTGCAAACAATTATGTAAAACCTCTTAAGCAACATCCAAAATGTTAAAACAAATGGCCTCTTTTCCGACAAGGAATAAAGAGACTCTCAGAAAGGTGATACTGGGAAGTTACACAGTTTTTTTTAAAAACTGCTTTATCCTGTCCTTTGGTGGCAAAAGGTAACAATTGCCAAATCCATTAACTTACACAATTTAGAACAATGCTATTATTATGAAATACACCATTTATATAACTTTTTTACTGTTCAGCAATATCATTTAGACATGATTTATTTTAGTTGTGCTGTAGCTGAGCCTGAAGGCTTTGCCTGAGTATCGTCTTACCCATTGTACTTATACAAATGTCAGCCTCTTGCTCAAAACTCAGTTTTATGCACATTTAAGAGAGAGATGAATACTCAGAATGATGGACAGATTTGTAAAAAATAAATTGGTTTTACCTGAAGTGATACAGCTCAAGTCAGTCTTGGAAAATCATAGTGCATATTGAACATGACTGCTGGAGGAAGGCTACATGCTGTATTCACAAAGGGATTTGAACAGTGAAAGGTTCCTCTTTCAGGGACCTTGCTTCCTTTTTTTTCCCCCCTGTAATGTGTTGCTAGTTATCTCATAGATCCAGCATATGAACTTTAGCAGTTGTGTCCCCAGGTTTCTCTGAAGTCTCTGTAGTTGCTTCCCCTGCAGCCCCTAAGGCTTGCATTTGTAGTCAGGCTCAGATTGCTATAATACCACGGGTGATGTCTGCCTCCAGTTGCTTCTGGAGCTGTGCATAATCTTGTTACACACAGGAAAAAGCTGTAGTTCTCTTTCCTCCCTGTGAGAGCTGTTCCTATTACACATTCCTGAACTCTCATATATAGAAAATATATTTTAGTCCTTAATATGCCTGCACTTCAATTTACAGGTGTTAGAATTAAACACATGTACCGTACCCTGGTTTTGGTTACTAAATTCAACTAAACTTTGATGCCTAAATCTTCTACTTCAAAGTCGGCGTATATGCATGTATATTACTTCCTGTGATTGCCACAGCTGTATAAGTGTATGGGCAGCAAAAATTCATTTTCTTCATGCCAAGGCCAGCTCTGCAAGTTCCACTGGGATAATTAATGCCATTGTGGGAGGAGAAGGTCATGTAAAAATAAAAGCTAAAATAGGGTAAGAGGGTAGATATAACTATGTGGTTATAAAGATGACACATCCAAATGATGATTTTCCTTGCTGTATGGGACTAGCTACCCCAGTATAAAGTACCTTTATACAAATACAGCTGTAGATTTGACATGTCAGAAGTTGAGACAGCGGGGAAATGACATTGCTTTAGTTCTATCACAATAATTAAATTAGGACCTATTTTACATGGGACAAGCCCCAATAACATATGACAATAAAAATTTACTTCATTTGGTAAATGGTTTTCCACAAAGAAGCTCATCCTTTTGTGTGAAGTAAACTTCTCAATTCCCCCCCTTCCATTTTCTATCCTTCATTACTCTTAACACCCTTCCAGAAGCACACAGTATGTCAATGAATCCAGTTCTCCTACTAGGACATTTTCATGAGCAGTAATTAACGAAGGAGTGGTAAAGATCAGAAGGGGCAGAATGTTGTGTGAGGGTGTGGAAAGGAAAGCCATGATGGGTGGCTCTCCAGGACTAGGTCTGCCAGATGTCATGTGTCAGGAAAGAGGATGTGTGGCCAGAGAGGAAGGGAGGCAGGTAGCCCTTCTGCCCTGAGCTCCTGCTGCCACCTCTAGGTTCACATTAAGAGTTCAGACAGCCCATGCCAGGGTCACCACTCTGTACCAACCCACCCCTCCTGCACTCTCCCACCGTCTTCCAGTGTCTTCCATCAAACCCAAGTCTCACTGACAGATTAAATTAAGACTAAACTCTCACTGAGTATCCAGTTAGGGAAAAGTCTCACTGCCCTGAGACATCCTGCTGGTTCTCCCTAGCTCCAGGCCTTTCCCCCCATGCCTGTCCAATCTCACCCCCTTTCCTTGCCAGCTGTACTGTGGCTCAGCACTTGGTGTCAGCTGTCCCCAGCCTTCCCATGCCATACACTGAGGCTGTCCACAGTGACCTTCTGCCCCCGTTCTCCCTGTGCAAGAAGAAGTGGCTCCTGCTGCTGGCAGTCAGGGAGACACAGCGTGCACTTCCTCAGGCAGGATCCTGATGGATGGAAGGAGGTGTGTGTGGTGAAACTCTGACACTTTAGCAAGAAATAACCATGCCAAGCCCTGGTAGGCTGGTGGGGGAAACTGTGACAGAATGGTAACTGGAGTGTCTTTGGTGGCCAGATCTCAGCAGGGGGTCAGTGAGAGTGGAATATCATTGTGGATCATCTTCAGCCTGCCGTGTTGGCTGATCTCCTATCACACTCACCCACCTCTTCAACACCATGAAGAGGGGTACCCCCTCTTCAGCTACCCCGACTCTGCAAATAAGAATTCCAGGACATTGCTCTTGCCTTCCCCCTTCTTTAGTAATACATCCCATTCCCTCAGGCTAGCACCCCTAACATTGCATCCCTACTCTCCCCATTCTTTTCTTTTGAATGCTTCCTTGTCCTACTGTAGAGCCTGCTTTGATGCCTGATCTGTGTTTGCTTTTGTAAAGTGGATCCCAGCACTATGCTGAATGTGAGGGAAAGGCACCACAGCTGGACACTGAGCCTCCCACACTTTGACCAGATTGCTGAGCATTCCCAAACAGTACTACATGTGTCACAGGTGAGCAGTTTCTGCAACTGGTAACAACAGAGGACCAAATCTGTAAGATGCCTTCAGTTCACTTGTCAGCTGGTGAGTTAGCTGCTGTAAAAAAGTTTTTTTAGACACTGCCTTCTAAGTGGCCATGAAGGCTTTCTCCCATTATATGGAAACCAGATTATTGCTGAATTTATTTGATCCTTTCATAGGGAGTAGTAAAATATACATTTTGCTCAGTAAAAACTCCATGTGATCTCTGAGATATATTGGCATGGCAAGCATCCACCTTCCGTTGCTGTCACTTGCAGTCCCTATCCAGCCACTTATCAGCTCATCTGTCACAAGAAGCAGAAAGATTCCCCTTGCATGGACAAAAAGTCACCTCCCTGAGGCATCTAGTAACTGATCCTGCCTCTATTCTGGTAACTGGAGTGGCACATTTTAAGGCTGTAACAGCCTAAAAAGGATTAATCAGACTGCCCCTTCTGCTCAGGCATTCAGAACTGTCCCTGTACGAGAAAACTATGTAATGGGGAGGAAAAGCATTAGGAATTGAAAATTAATCACTCTTGGTTTTTTCTGTAAGAGCTGTTTTGTAATGCTTTAGACCAGACGGGAATTAGCTGGTTTGGAAAATCAACAAACTGAATGCCTTCTTTTGAGATAAAATGTGATTCATTTGCAGCTGTGCAGACAGTCTTAATCCACTCCATGTTTATCAGGTTCAAAAGCACTTTTGTCAAATTCACCTGAGGAAAAGAAGTGCTGCAGGTTTGAGCTTAACTATGCTACTGATACCTGTAAGTCAAGGCTGAGACCTTGGTTCTTTCCTTTCATAGAGGGGGACCCACTTCCCTCCCTCTTGGTCTAAGTTTATTGAAGCTTCTGGCCTATTGTAGTTCATTGTGATTACAAAAGTGACTCAGTTACTTTTCAAAAGCATCACATTATTTCAAGACAAAAATATGACTGAGTAGTATCAAGACCTGTTTGTCAGGTTTACCTGATGCTTGGCATTATTAGTTTTTATGTTGTGTTTCTGAATTTTTCCTGCCCAGGCATATCCTGTCAGTGTACATTTCTCCCTCCCTGCTTTTTCCCCTGTTGAGCCAAAATCCAATCCAAAATCCATGTTGCTTGAGGGCATTAAGCTTCCCAGTCTTGGTCAGTTGTAAAATTATTCTTAACTACTCTTTTAGGATCTCAAAGACACAAAGGACACCTATTGATCCATTAACCTTTGAACATTTAATGTGTGGGGGGTCTGGAGATAAATTTTTTGCTTTTTCTGAGCTTTCACAGTCTCATGTCTTTTTGTAAAAGAGAACTTAGACCATTCAGTGTGAGTAAAAAGGCTCAGAATTGGAGGTCAGAGTGACAGACAACAAAGTTGACCCAATTGTGGAGGTGTGAGAGGACTGTTTCAGAGTAGCAGGAAAAAATGGGAATAAAGGAGGTCAAAGAGTTTCAGAAGATGCTTCTGACTGAGTATTTTTGCCAGGTCCTGTGCTGTAATGGGAAATATGGGGTGTAATTCAGCTCCAGATTGTAGACATCTAAATTTAGATATTGAATGTAGGTGACTGCCTGTGAGCCACATATCTCAAGTTCCATTTCAAGCAATGGAGATCAAGTCCTTAGAGTTATAGGGGCCTGGGCTACTGAGCTCATCCTAAATTAGACACCTACCAGGCCAGTCTGTCAAAGACCCAGTCGTGCTGCTGCTAAGATACTTTTTAAACTTTGACGAGTCTATTTTGTACATCCCAAGATGCCCAGGGTTCCCCAAAGACAGAATAATCACACACATCTCTCTGGTAACTGTGTTGGCAGGAGGAAACTATGATTGTGTTTGCCCAGCCAGAAACACACCAGATGGTTGGAACATCTGAGTGTAATGCATCCTTTGGGGCACACTTCCTTGAATTTCCCAAAACCTGCTTGTATACTTGCTCATTATACATGATAGACACAAGAAGGATGTAGACATGGCATCAAGTGCTCCTGGGAAGCCTCTTGTGTTCAGAGTGTCTCTGCCAGCCCTTCTTCCTATCCTGGCCATAGTCTCATCTGTGGGGCTATGGGCAGGAGCTGTAGGGCTCAGGGTTCTTTGGTAAGAGTGGCTGGATATCTCTGCAGTAAACACTATTAACTACTAAGTTATGGCAGGACCACCCTGATACTGTATACATATGAACTATATATGAAACGTATAGGGAAGGCTAAAACAAAACTTTATAGCTCTAGCATTAACATCTATAGCTCACTTGTTTGTAAGAGAAAGGGCATGTTCATCATGTGTTTCTCTTTTAGCTTACCTTCTACTCAAAAGGTTAAAAAAAAGATAAAAGAAAAAGCCCAAACACACCCAAAATGACATTATCAGAGCTTATTTTTATCTCTTTGTAGAGTTCACTTACAAGGTTACAAATCTCTTTTGGTATATTGCACAAGAATGACAAGAATTCAACTACTAACAAATTTTCGCTGTAGAACATGAGTAAAGAACATTTCTGGGAATAAAGTATTTTCATACTGTTCAACATAAAATGTGTGAACACACGAATAGTTAGCAGAGTATATTAAGAACAGATACCATCAGTTAATATAGGAGGATGTATAGGTAATTGACTTGCCTTTCATGAGAAGATTCTTGGTCCCTCACTGCTCATTGCACATTCCCTTCACAAGGAATTTGTGGTACACATCTGCCTTGAAAACACCATCAGCTTTGTCTGTGCCACGGTTTTAACAAGGTCTTGCCCATTCCTGCTGGTTTTAGGCTTCTGTTTGCAACTAAAGGCTGCTACTTCCATCTGCTCTGGGCAAAAACATGCTTCTGAAAGACTCTCACTCTCACTTGGTAGCATGCCACAGAAATGTTTCTCCACAAAACCAGTAGCTATCAGTGCTGGATTTTAGAGACTGAGGGATCATCTTGAACACTTTACAGCATACCTTTATATAAATTATTATTAAATTCCTGCAGAATTTTCTGGGCCTGGACTTCTGAGCCTCTTACATTTTTGAGATGAGCGAAGTGACTGATGTACAGCTCACTGTTCTTGCAAACACAGAGCAGTCTGACAAGCTGCAGTGTTGTGAATCTGCTTCCTTTTCTTACTTTTGAGAGCTCTTGAAGAAGAAGTGTTTCATCTTTTGTAACCCATATATATCACTGTACTACTCAACAAAATATTTCTTCTCTCCAATACCCTTTGTAATCATTATTGACAGCACAATTCTTCTGATTGTTCATCGGGTTTATAACCTGAGACAACACTTGAGTGGATACAAACAAGCAGAGAGGAAATACAGAGAATCAAGAAGTCATTAATGGTCATTGTGGGGAGGACAGTACTTCCATCACTCCTGCAGCATAAGAGCTTCAAGTTTTTTCTGAAAAGCTTTGAAAAGCACGACATATTCACTCCATAGGTGCTTGTGGCATCCTTTACTCATAATGTGATGGCTGAAGGAGGATGTGCCAAAGGGATGCATTGAGAAATGCAACACATGACCAGTTATTGGCTGGAATCAGCATTTTTATGGAGAGTGAAGGATAACAACACAGTGCAAACATGCTAAAGGAGTTCTTGAAAATGAAGACAAGGAAGTATTTGATGAGCAAGAAAAAAGAGCAGAGAATAAATGTGTTCAGTTCAAAAACAAACTGATGGAAAAGACCTGAAAGAAACAAATGGAAGGCAGGAGCTGTTACATAATGTAGTAAGGTTTAACTCAGCAAGTCCCGAAGCTGCTGGCTATAGAAGATAGAAAGGAACCCTCTCTGTTTCTAGGTTTCTGATCACCTCTGGCTCTCCACAGGTGGTTTCAAGGAGTGCAACGTAAGGTAAATACAAAGGAGAAGTCTTGCAAGTTAGGAAGGGTTAGAAATTTGTACTGTCAAATATTTTGGAAACTTTGCACTGAAAAGTAGTGGTCTCTATTTTCTCTAAATGTATTTCTCTAAATTCCTCTACGTTTTGTCACCTAGTGACCAGAAGTACAGTATGTGTTCAGATGCTATGTTTTTGTTACCAGGACAAATAAGAGAGTAAAGAATATATAGAGGACATGGAACTCAACACCAGAAACTCATCTGTATTAGTCACAAATGTGTTAGTCTTATTTATCTTGCTAGAGAAAAACTGTGACATCTGACTAAGATACTAGTATCCAAACAAACCCAATTCATGCACAATCCACATCAGATTATTTGTATGATATAGAAATCTCTTGGATTTGCTGAGTTTTCCCTCCAACCCCTCAGCACCTTTTGTGATACAACGTTACCCCCAGAGGTTCTCTGCCGTCAGAGGCACTCACCATCTCTTAGTCTTTTTTCACCCCTTTAATATAAAATGAAAGAAGTTTTGAAGCAAAAATTTAAATGCTGAAATTCTCTTCACCTAACTCTTGTCGTTTTAAATTTAGCCTAATAATCTGAAAGTCAATCTACTGATTCAGTTCAGGGTGAATAAATTGAGAGTGGTACATTTAATTTCTTAAAAATAAGTATATGCTTACATTTGCAAAGATAGTGTAAGCTCTTTAATGTACAACTTCATATTTTGGGGTTTTGGGTTTTTTTTGACCTTGAGATCAAAACCATGGTTCAGGTCACTAGAAGGCAAATCCTGTATTAATAGTCATTGATTGCCCACATCAGGGGTCCTGTCAGAGGACATCCCTGCCCACTCCTTTCTCAGGTATCTAGGCTTTCCTTGAGTGAAAAACACATCCAGGGAAGGAAAGCAGCACAAACGTCTGGCTTTTCCACCCAAGTCAGGCTGGAGTCAGAGTGGATATCTACTGACACAGTAAATGTTGTTTGATCTATGACACATATTGTACCAAATAATCTCTCTTTGTTATGTAAGAGTGGTATCCTTTTTTGAGCTGTCAGACACAGTCTGCAAATCTGTAACTTCTTTACAAAACAGGTCACAAAACACAGGATAGGGAAGATATTAACAGCATTGTATTCAAAGGTCTTTAGCAGCCATTTCTGTCTCTTTCCTGCATTTTTTATACTAGTCTTTGGAATTTTTATGATGTTGTTTTCATGTATTTCCTGCGTTTATTGCTGGAGAATATTTATATATTATTACTGAGCTGTTTAGGTGTCCATGGCTGCTCTTCTCATGATTATTCTCAATTTTAAAATGTTCATTAATACCTTTGTTTGAGAAAAAAAAAAAGAAGCATGCACAGTAATTTGTAGACATAGCAAGCTTCAGAAAAGCTGTTTGTGTTTCTGAGCACTCAGATATAATTCTGTCTGTCCCTTTAATGTCAACTGAACACTTGATACTGATGAGAAGACAGCTGGCTGCTCAGACATGGATGTACAACATCTGTTGGCTGCTGTATGAGCATAAGACTTGGAACAGCTTCCACTCACTGTGCACCTGACTTTTTTGAAAATGATCCAGTTTTTGTGTTTGTGAACTGATTTGATGCCTTTATTCATCACAGAGCATATCCTCATCCCTTTTTTATCCATCCTTGAATGTGTGCCACACCATCTGAAAATAAAAGATTGAATTGGAAGGATGGCACTAGTTTTTTTAGCTTTTGCACAGTTCTTCTAATATTTTCTTTCTTTAAAACAAAAATAAACGAGTTTTGGAGTGCCTGCTAGTCTGTGTGACTCTTTGTCTCCCTTCCCACAGGTGGCAGATGTAAGAAAATTAAACACCCAAATGCTCACAAGCTTAGAGCTATGAACAAGGGGATGCTAAAAAATCCACGTAGGGATGAAGAGTCTCTGGTTCTGCAGCAGCTGAAGTGTGGTCTCCTTTCTTTTATGAAGAAACAGGTAAAGCTCGTGACTAGGAAGAGTGCCTGATAGATTAATTATATCAGCAGTGTTGGAATCCATTGTAATAAAGAAATCTAAAGAGCTTCTGGGTCCCTGAATGTAGCTGGGTAATTCTCCAGCAGGGAGAAATCTTTCTGGGGCTGTAACCTGCACTCAGAATGCTTCCCATGCTGCTGGCAGCTTTCAGCAATCACAAGGTGTGTTGCAAATACTGAATAAGTACTTATGCAGATGATGGCTTTCTAACTCTGAAAATGCTTTCTTTCCAACACAAAACACATGCATGTCATTCTGTGCACTGTGAATGTGTCCATACAGTTTGCTAAAATCATCCTTTATGTTAAAGGAGTGAATGGGGAGATGGGAACTTTACCATCAACATAAAAGTGAGAGGGGAGGCATTTAATTGCTTCTTTCCACTTCACCTAAGGCACTTTCTCAGGGCAGGACCTGCACAGACATACACACCTCCATAATCTCCATACACAGCTGTGTAGTCTCAAGTGCAAACTGATTTTCAGGGTGGGGTGGGGAGTTGTTGATGTACTCAGTCTTAAGTACAAGGCTTGCAGACCCAAAGCTGGGAAGGTAACTTCTCCTGGGAGATGCACTCCCAAGCAGCTGGGTGTATATATTGTCAACAGCATGACATCCAAGTGCCTGTATCTGTGTTTGCTGCCACGTCACTTGAGTGTGTTGGTCATTGTTACTGGCTGCAGATGGTGCTTCATGAATACCTCCACAGACGTTCTGGGTTGGAGTTATCTCGCTTGAGAGAGGGTGAGGGGAGCTTACTGGGATAGATACTAGGGGTTATCTAGTATCTAGTGTCCAGCATAACCAGGACTTTGGGCTTTTCCCAGAACCTGTAGGTAACATTGCTATAGAAATAATCCTTTTTGCCTACTTTGTCAAGATATGAGAGCATTTAGGCTATAAGCATTTCAACAGATGCCTGCTCCTTCCTTTGACAGAGAGAACAAAATTTCTTCCTTCAGCTGGTTAACTGCAGTCCCTAGGTCAGAATAGCAAACCCACTCCATCTACTTTTTAGCTACAATAAACTCTGAACTGGAACACCTAAAGTATGTGCTTGATTACACTGGTACTCTTCTGGGTGTGTGTAGATGGACTTGAAATTTTTTATTGTGCCTGTAGTGACTTTGTCGGGTCCCTTGTACACAAATGTGAGGAAATATGGGCACAACAATTTCCATTTTTTATTGTAGACAGAATCAGATTTGAGCTTATGCCAGTGGTTGTGGCACAGCTAGAGTCTGCATGTGAAGATATCCAAATCCTCTTGACACATGTTCTCTATGAAGTGTGAAAGGTAAGGGTAGAACCCATTTGCTTTAATTTAGGTGTTTGAAGGTGAAGCATTTAGCCTTAGATTATATTATGGACTCTTTTCCTAAGCAATGAACAGGGAATTGTACCATCAAAGCTGATATGTGTCATCCTAAAATGAATGCCTGTGAGAAGTTAGACAAGTAGGAGAGACAATTCCTCTGTTTCCTTCCATTACACTTGAAGAGAGCATGGGGTACTAGCTCTGGCTGCTATAGATGGCTGTGGATTGGTGGCAATATTTCAATGTTTATGGAACCCGGCCATAGAATCCCTCTTGGTAGATGACAGAAGTAGAACACAACTATGATGGCTCTCTCACAACTAAGACAAGAACAAGAGCCAGAAGGACCTGGGATGACAGACATTTACAGTGACCATCTGGGCTGGATGGCTCTCCTCCAAAAGCAATGAAGAGTGGAACAGCTGACTTACTAATAAATATCTACAAGTGTTCATCTCACATTTATTATGCCACACTGAGATGAAACCCTAACCCTGACTAACTCTAGCCCTAGGAATGCCAGTTAAGTTATAGATATTTTATTTTTCCATTATCCTGAAGAACAGAAATACTGCTAACACTGAACTCATGACAGAGGAATTCCAAATACCAATCAAGTACTGACCAGAATAGTAATCAACAAACTGATTGAGAATGACAAAACACTAAGGGGTTTATGATTTAAAACCAGATTTCATGAAGAGAAATTCTGACTAATTTTGTGTCCTTTTTTTTTTTTTTTAAATTTGGTAGCAAATAAATAAAGGGAGAAAGAAAAGGAGGCAAGTAATTTACTGGCTGAACTTTCACACAACAGACAGTAAAAGAAACTTAAAAACCACAGGGTTGCAGGGGCTGTTCCGTCATTAATCAAAACTTGCAAGAGAAAGGAAGCAAAGGGTAATAAAATCAGTTAGAAATGAGGTTAAATTTGAATTGTTCATGTGACCACTACACATAAAATTTGCTTGTGTGGTATCATCAGAGTTAAAAACAGAATTAGCCAATTATTATAAAAAGTTGTATAATTAGCAAACTGTTACAGGTCTAAAAAATTATTCAGAGTCTAGCACTTACTGTTGTCAAACATAATTTTATTAATCTATGCTGCAAAACCTTCCTACAATATTACTTTATGCAAGAATCTCATGGAGCGAAGAAGGATTCCATTTCTGCATACAAATCCCCAGAATACATCCATTTGCTAGGTTTCAGGTTCTGCATTTTTTGGTGTCCACAGAGTAGGATGGGAGTGCAGCTGGTTGCAGTTGCTCATGTTTTATACCTCTCAATATGCTAGAGCCTGGCAAAGAGCTGTGAGCGTGCCATCATGAGTATGTTGTCTTGAACATTTGGCCAGAGACGTGCAAAATAGAAACCCTAATGCCCAAACAGTTGCACTGACCAGGTGTCCTCAGAGGTTGGCTGGGGACACAGACGCTTCTTTTTACACTTTCTAGGAAGCATCCGGATGCAATTGAGTGAGCCAGGAAAAAGAAGCTGTTCTTCATTGCTTGGAAAGCTGAGGTAGTGTGGAAGAAATGCTTTGGGTTTTCCAGAACACGTTCCTAAAATGGTTTGGTGAAGAAGAAGCATGTTTGACCAGGGACACGGGCAACGCGGTATCACATTTTTGGGTGAGTGGAGGAACTCCTATCCTGTGGAAATTACCAAAGGTTGTTCTTTGATGCCTTCTGCGCTTTGTGGAACCATAAAGGTGTCACACAATGGGAGCCACGGGGTGTGTCACTGGTATTGTTACCACAACCTGTGAAGCTAGTTTTATTTATATGACCTTTGTTTCCCAAGTGGGTACTGGTATTTGAGTGGAAGAGGTCTCAGGGGGGACCAGCTTCTGGTAGAAGAATTTCCTTGTTTACAAGGATGAGAAAAATGGGTGTAACTCAGTCTGATACTTTCTTAATTTCATTTGCGTCCTGCTGAAGACAGAGTCTTGATCTTACCTGCTCTTTTTGCACACTCCTGTCCTTCAGCCCTTGGAAACACAGGTTTTCTGGACAAGAATTTTTTCTGTAGCTGAGGGAGCAGTGGCTAACCAAGTAATCTGCTCCAGAATCACAGTCAGCATCGCTGACATATCCATTAAAGCCTGTGAAGTGCATGCAAGTAAAATTTGTGAAATATCATGGTCATAAACCTGTATGCAGTGCCTCTTAGATTGTCAAATAAACTGTTGAAGATTAGAGCTTTGTAATTCTCTTTATTGTAGGCATAAACCAAGGGATGGAATAGTGAGGAAACACAAATAAATAATACTCATAAAGTTTTGGCCAGGATGGCATATTACCAACAAACTATTGAGGACTTTGCAGCATCCTCCCTTTTTTTTTTAATACCTTCATGTGGGGTGAGGGTCCATAGCGATGCAGAGTCCCCAGGCAGGTGCAAAGGAGAGCTGCTTTATTGCAAAATCCAGGCCTTTTTATGCAGTTAGGCAGTTATCAGTTACATAGTTTTAAATCATAACAAACATAATTCAACCAATCACCATACACCATGATGTGAATGCACAGTCGTTTCATAACTTGTTTTTCTACCCCTAATTCAGCTGAGTCTCTTTCCCACAGTCCTTTTCTACTTAACCAAAGTAACAGGCATGAGCCATGATTTTACAAGGCCTTCCCTTTGTAAGGTTTTACCTATGTGCAACACCTTCAGGTTAAAATGCCAGCTGAATTAATCAAAATTAGGAGTGTTCAGCAGAGCAGGAAAGACTGCAGAGTGCTGCTCCTGCAAAAATTAATAGAGACATTCTGGAACCCTGGCTCCATCGCATGAATGAGTCCGTAACCTCAACTATCAAAAGTTCATTATATATGTAGCTTTGGGGGATTTAACAAAGCGTTTCAAAGATTGGAGCATATAAGAAAAATGAAAAATAAATTAAATATGTTCATTACAGTATCATTGCTTCATTTTGCCTTCAGAAACTGGCACATGTGGTTTGGCTGAACAGACATGGAACAATTTATTTTGATCAGTATGAAATACAATGAATTTTACCCTGCTCCTCTTACTCTTTCCATGGCTCAGGTTGCATGGGGTTTGATTAATGTACATGTTTTACATGGGGTAATTTTTACTTTTATATCCCCTCTCATAGTGATATAAAAAGGCAGTATCTACCCTGGATGAGAACTCCCTTGGGTTAGAGAAAACACACACATATGCATTTCTTCTTTCCCTGAATTTTTGTTCTATGGTTTTAAAGGAAATAACTTTCAAGCTCATAATTTTTTCTCTTTAGTGAACATAGTATTGGGCTAGGAAGAGAGCAAACCTAGAAATGAATAATCAGCCAGAGTCTCCTACAGAATATCACCCCAACAGCTATAAGCTTGGTCTTATGGAATGCACTTTAATATAGTCTCTACAACTAGTAATTGAAGGCAACAAATATCTTACTGGCCCTACCAAGACCATTTGATGTACTAATCTAGTTTTAGGTATCCAAGTAAAATCTGTTGCTCTCAATGTTCTATATTTTTATTGACTGGAGTGTGTGCATTTAATTGGTAAATGAAATTGAAACCAATGGATTATTTTTGTGGTAATATTTATACCACTGATAAAAGCCTGCCTCCAAGCTGAAAATGTTCAATCATCCCTTTTCAATATAGACAAAAGTAGAAATTTTTTTTTCCAAAAAAACTCATGCAAAATTTAATTTCTTCAGTGTTGTTTTTGTTCTCATATAGATATATGCCTACAGGCTTCAAAACGCTCCATGTAAAAGTTATCTAACTTCAGAAGACTTGTCTAATAATCTCCATTAGTGTAGAAGAGCTATTGCATTGGGACTATTTGAGTTGTATCAGCGTTTACAATACTGCAGGTGTTAGATACTGATTCCTTGAAAGTACAGCAACCTTTCAGCTTTTCACTTTGCTGCTTTCTTTCTAATGGATTGCAACACTATGCTGTGCCTGACTAAGAATCTGCTCTCTCTGTCATTTTCTGATTTTGACTGGAATCTATATTTCAAGGCAGCAGAAGTAAAAGCAGCTTTTCTTTTTAACTGACCCACTGACATAAGGACATCAGTGATAGATTAAAGACAAGGTAGTTCACCTCTTGGAAAAGTGTTTCTGACTGGCTGTCTCAGTGCTGGTCCTGTGCCCTGGCAGAAGCTGCTCCACAGAGCCCTGTAGCAGCCATGGAGAGCTTTTTACTTACTGTGAGCAACCATTGAAATACCATGAAGAATCCACGTATTAAGTGTATTTAAAAATGGGGGAGACAACCCCAAATCACCTAAAACTCTCAGCATCACAGTTTGCATCAAAGGAAATCCTCAGCTTGTTTTTGACCCCCTGCTGCTGCCGCTCCACAGCAACCTTTGCAATTCAAGGCATCTACCCAGAGTAGGGTTAAGACAGTAGGATATTTAGACCCAACTAAATTAGAGGAGTTTGTATATTTTCTTACCATATGAGTGGCTGTATTTTTTCATGCTACCAGAGTGCTTAATGCAGTCAGAAGGTAGTTTCTGAGATATATGAGGAAACAACGAATAGACATTTTGTTATTATAGATATACCGACATTGTGTAGAAATAGAAATCATGATTTGGGAAGCAGGGGATATAGAGGTGAAAAATGTTGTTTGGTGGCTGACAAAGTAGTTGGAAGCTGACTTGACAACCTTCACTCCTGACAGCCTAATCCAGTACACCCGCTTGTTCTCACAGGGTGTGGACTGAATGTAGGGGCAAATTCTTCTTCTCCAGCCATAGAAACACCATCAGGTGTTTCCTGCAAGGTGAAGGTCTCTGTGATTCTTGTGCCCAAAGCAGTATCCATCCACCAGGACATTGCTCTGGAGCCTCCAGGGTTTTCATTCTGCCCTGGCCACTGTGCACAGCTCAGGCACCAGGAAAGGGCTTTGGCACATCTTGGTGACAAACTTCCTCCACACGAAGGGGCTCTTTGTTGGCAGTAGGTGTGCAGAGCTGGGCTCTGCAGCAACCATGCTGCCCTCCTGGGGTTTACCAGTGCCAGGGAAAAAGGACAGACTGGAGAAGGACAGACTGGAGAAGTCCATGTTCGTTTTCCAGACAGTCCCAGGATGGGCAGTTCTGGCAGCCACTGCACCAAGGCTGTCACCTGCTGTTGGTGAGGAACAGCAGAGTTTATACACGTGTGTAAGCACAGGAGGAAAAAAATACACATGGCAGCACCCACAGCACAGGTGATAACACATAACCTGAAAAATATCCAGCAGAAAGCAACAGGACACCTGACACAGGTTTTGTTCAAAACAGGCTTAACCAAGGTATATGCATGCATAGGAGAGAGCAGAGAGATATGCTGAGCCAGCATGACTATGAGAGTGGAAGCAGGGAATATAATATGCACTTAAAAGGAAGTTATTTGTTTTCATGTCTTTAAGTAATGCTGTCAGTCTCTATGCTGCTCAGACACAGATAGCAAATAAGTTTTTCCGGAAAGTGAGTATGATCTTAACAGCATCTGACAGCACATGTGAACATTTTCTGAGTACAATGACATTTCTATTGCTTTTTTATATAAAGCATCATTGGGAAGAGTACTCCATGACAGAGTATTTACTGTAAAAACAGGACAGAAAAAAGTGACTGAAGGAGAAAACCCATCTTATTTCAGCACTGCAAGCATGGAGCTGGCTGTTTGCATCCAGCTTGAAAGCTGAGATCTTGCACTCGACGCTTTTCCCGTGGCATCCATTTCCAGAGCATGCAGAGGGGTCTCACAGTGGTTGGTGAATCCCCAGGCAGCAGCAGCCTCTGGGCTGTCATGACAACCACAGGGCTATGGCCACGGGCTCTGGATGCTTGCACACACTGCATGGCTGTTGGGTTTGTGACTAATTCCTTATCATCAGCTGACTATTGCCCTCTGCCAATGCTTCTTCTGGTTCAGAAAACACGGGAAGTAATTTCTACCAGGCAGCTTATTTGTATTGCTGACTTAATGGTACTTTTCTGATTAGTGGAACCACATTATTTTACAAAAGAAGGCATCAATTGACCATTTTATGAATGGTCTAAAAATAATATACCATCTTTTGTCTCTTTAATTTCAGTGGTGGCCTCTAAACCATTTCTTTTCTAGGCTCAGGACATTCTTGATTGCTCCAGCAGTGACAGAGAACATGAACAGCAATATCCTAAGAATGTCAGCATTTCAGTGCAGTAGGACTGCAATACAAATTATTTTTGGACTCATGCTGTGGCTTTTTAGGGGAAGAGACTCTCCATCTCCACCACAATACCTTCACAGAGCTTATCAGCAGAGCTTTTCCAGAGGGTGGGCAACCTATGTAATCTCTGCTGTTTGAATTATTCATCTACGTCAAGCATTTCTTGCTTTGATAAGCTCTAAAGTTTAATTTGTGGGTAGAATAATTCATATTCAGAGCAGTGGTAGCAGAACTGTATCCAAACGGTATAAATGCTGGTCCTTACTTGCCACAATACCATGCAGTTTCAAGACGCTGCTGTTTGCTTAATTAGAGAGAGGGGAATGAAAAGCTCTGTAGTCCTCCAGTGGCACACACACCAGGGGTGTGAGCAGCCCCTGCTCACTCAGTCCACATCTCAGCATTGCTGAGACCAGCACTGAACTGCACCAGGGCCCCAGCAGCCAGTGTCAGCTCTCTCTTTGTGTGAAACCCTCTGAGCAGCTGCAGCAGGGCCGGCCCTGGACACAGATTCAGGGCAGCTCTAGGTCTCCCTCTCCAGGAGCAAGGCTGATGAAAAGGCAGCTGCTGAGGCTGATCATCAGGTCCCTCATTTGCTAGGTTCTTCAGAATGGAAGATTGTGAATCCACCACTGAATAAAATCTTTCTTATTGCACTCACACGATTGTTATGTGTTAGAGTTCTCAGGTTAAGCAGTTAGAGAGCAAAGTGTAGTGAGGAAATACTTAACAGACAGACAATCTCCTGGGCCTTCACAGCGAAGGGACTTCCCCTGAATCTTTGCAGTAATTCATTTATTAGCTGATGGGAAACAGTAATAATAACAGCAAACATGTATCAGTATTTATCACAACTTGTCCCTTCCCCACGAAGTGGGGCTGGCACTTCTGCAAAGCTATGCAGAGGTTCAGCAGGCCCATGAGGGGCTGGCAGCCTCCACGCAGCAATGGGAGCTCTGCTGAAGGTACTGCTACCTGTAGCATTGCACCAGTTAAATAAAATTTAATGGGGTGGCAACTTGAAATACTATAAACAAGTTTTTCATCAGATATGGTTTCTATGGCCACCTGATTTCCATGGGAAGCGTATGCTTTCACCCCTGAGCCTATAGCAATGATCCCTTCCTCCTTGGGTCATGGCACTGACATTTCCCTTCACTGCATGACTTTAGCTAGCAGTCACCTGCTTTTCAGAGGGACCTGACCCTGGCCACCAGCAGCTGGGGTGCTCTGTCTCACTGCTCCTCACTCACATTCCCGTTAGTTCAAGGGCCCGAGCACACAGACTCTCAGGCACAGCAGAAATCTCTTGCAGGACAGCAAGACACATGTGCTCCACCCCTCAACAAGATTCCGCATGCAGCCTGAATTGCCCAGAAGCCGTTTCATATTCGGGACCTGGTGCTGTGCTGGGAAGTGATGCTGTGAGGAGGGAGAAGGGAGACGAGTGGGCAGCCGGGCCGCCTCCCGCCCTACTTCTGCCGACTGCTTGGGTTAGAGGGCTGGAAGGAGCGGAACCCCGGGACAGCCGAGGGGACAGTCGAGGGGACAGCCGAGGGGACAGTCGAGGGGACAGCCGAGGGCCGTGTCCGGCCGCTGTCGGTGCCAGGCGCCCGTGCCGCCACCTGCCGGCCCCGGAGCCCCGCGACGGCCCGGGCAGAGACGCCGGCGTCTCCCGGACCTTCCAGCTGCCCCCGCTTTTTGCACTTCACAAATTAATTATCTTTCAGTGTTTCCAGTTTTCCAGACTCCTACGGGACCGCGCACATCCCCAGCATTCGCGTGACATCCAGTATGCTTTATCCGACTTTGTAAGGTAAACATTAGTATCACATAACCGGAGATTTTGGGAAAAGAATACAGCTGAGAGAAACGGCAATAACTTCATTTTCTTTGCAAGAGCTTGTTTCAGAAGTAATTCTTCCAGTTTTTGGCTGTGCCAACAGTATTGTGGCATATATACTGTATGCATGCCTGCATTCTTCATTTTCCTACTTATCCAGATAAAGGCACTAACCTGAGATTGCACCTGCAATGGATTCCCTCCTGTCTGAACATCAAGTTTTCTTTCACGTAGAAAAAACGAACAGCAACAGGACAGGAATGGTGCTTCAGCTATAAAATTGGGACACAAATTTTTAAGCATCCATACAACAGAGAGATGCCCTCACATGCAGTCACATTCTGAACATCCTATTGTAATTGGAGAAGTTCATATTTCCAGGCACAAAAACACAAATCTGCAAAATTCCCACATAATATAGTATGAGACTAACCTCCAAGCTAAACTGTTGTTTCTGCAAGTATATTTCCCAAAAGCATATCTATCTTCTAACGGATATCCCCCTGCTTCAAGTTGTTTCATTTATCCATGCGCAGAACAGACAAAGCAGAAACTCAGAGAATGTTAACCAGATTTAACTGAAGGGGTAATGCAATAGTAGATGATCTTTATTGTCAATAAATGAGAAATCATTCACCCTTGGGACACCTACAGCTGACAGGGTCTCTCTCCTACAGAAGACCTTCAAAACCACCTCTTTTCATTGACTGTATAGCATATACCCAAACCATTCAGTCTGGGAACTGAGGAACTGAAATCATCAGGCTGCTTTTAGGACAAGGTACATCCTGTCTCCATAGCTCAGTTAAGATAATATAATTAATTAGGTTGGAAAAAATCTCTAAGATCATTGAGTTCACCTGTTAACCCAGCACTCCCAAGTCCATCACTAAGTTATGTCTTTTAAATACTTCCAGGGATGGTACCCCAACCACTTCCCTAGGCAGCCTGTTCCACTGCCTGACAACACTTGAGGTGAAGAAATTTTTCTTAGTATCCAATCTAAACCTCCCCAGCATAATGTGAGAAAATTTTCCCACATCCTGTCATTTATTTGGGAGACTGACTTTCACCTCACTACAACCTCCTTTCAGGTAGTTGTAGAGTGATAATATCTCCCCTGAGCCTCATTTTCTGCAGGCTGAACAGCCCAAGCTCCCTCAGCTGTTCCTCCTATGACTTACTCTCTAGACCCTTCAAGGGCTCCATTGCCCTTGTTTGGACACACTCCAGCACCTCAATGCCTCAATGTTTTCTGTAAAAAGGGAACTGTAAAGAAGGCTAGAATACACTTCTGCTAATGCAGATAAATTATGTCAAAACTAAAGGCTGGGTTGCTAGCCCCTGAGTGATCCTGGTGAACAGTTACTTCTCTGCATTTTTTATCATGTTATGTTAATGCAATTAATATGCACAAAGAGTAGATACTGATCAACTGCTCTCAGAAGAGGCTAATCTTTTTTCTGCCATCAGCAACTGAGTTTGTCAAGATCATGAATCATCTCATTCTTCAGCAATGACTGATTTCAGAATGTGAGGAAACCAGCCTCCATCTGCTGGTTAATAGTTAACAGTTTATTTCAAATGCCTGATAAATTCAGGGCCAGATCTCCTGAAAACACGTGAGGGCTCAGAGTTAATATTTATCTTAACAGTGAGAAAATATAAATGACTTATTTCTGTAGCCTCTTGTGATTTGTTTTCATTCCCTGTATGAAACAAATGGGGCACAAGCAGCCACCTATCTTGCCAGGGAGACAATAAATGAGCTGATCAGAGAAATCTCTCAGAAACAGAAGACCAGAGAGGGGGAAGCTACAAGGACCAGAATCATAATTTACCACCACTAATCAGGTAGTTTAAGACCAAACATCTACCTGCCTAAGTTTAGATCAAAATTTTCCAGTCTAAAATCTCTAACTACTATTTCTGTATTTCTTTGCTCAAATCCAGTATATATTATACTGCTTCTGAAATCCACATTACTTAATTTTTTTCCCTTTTCAACTACCTGCATCATTACAATATGAGTTTTACAATCCTTCCAGCTGGGAAGCAAGAGAGCACCTACAGCTTGAAAAATAAATCCTTGAACTGTTGTTAGACTCCATGCGGGTCATGTGGGTTTAGTAGCTTTATGCTAGAGGATGTGGCAGACCAGAATCTGGAGACCTTTGCAGCCCCTTTCTACAGTCACCTTCTACCCTGACTGCCTCAAATTCTCAGTGTTCCACAGAAGGGACAAATGAGCTGTCATTTTTATCTTCTGAAATGCCACACCTGTTAAGTTAAAGCTTTAAGGCAAGCTGGCACAAGTTTCAGTTTATGATTGTATGTAACTTCAGCAGTTTGGGGGCTGCTTCATAAAACTATTCCATTCACAGAGGTGAGGAGGGGTCAAGTGGAAAACAGAGCAAGCATACAGGAACTCTTTCCAGGTAAATGCTGCTCAGAATTAGCAGCTTTGAAACTTTCTGATTTTCATTAGTCTAATCCGTTTTTTTTGTTGTTGTTGTTTTTCTTTTTGACTTTTGACCTCCACAAGGCAAGAAGTTCTGCAATATACTAATCATGCAATGTACTCTAATCATGCACTGAGAAGAAACAAATACTTCCTTTCATTTTAAACCTCCTACCACAAGACTGTAATGGCTTCTCTCACTGTTGGTAATTTCCTGCTAGTTTTTCATCCTTTATATTGGCAATTTGAGGACAGAGATGATGACGTGAATGTTTTATCTGGAAAACAAACTTCACTACAACTTCCTGAATTGCCTAAATGCTTCAATTTTAAAAAGACCTTCAGTTTCAAGTTCTTGCAGCTCTTGTGCCTTCATGCAAAGTTTTGTTACAGATCTTTTCTCCTTCAGGATCACAAAATGTACTTGCAATGAGTATAAGCACATTTCGAACTTGTGTGCCTTATGCATCAAAACACAGGCTGTGACCTGAAGCTCACTGAAATGGATGGGTTTTTTTCTACTTGCTCTGAAGAACACAGCTAACAAGTGTTCATTGCAATTTCTCCATCTGTACTCATTTATTTCTTTTTGTTAGTATCCATTATCAGTGTGTCCAGAAGTCAGCTAATTTATAATCCTAATCAAAAACTCATAACAGAATTTAAATTCATGTCCATTCTTCTTCACTCAAGAATTTTAGCATAGGTTTCATTTAGGTATGCTTTTAACTATTAATGGTATTCCTAAGAGACAAGAAAATACTTCAGCACCCAGATGAATATGCCATAGGATTAAGTCCAAACTTGCCATTTCACTGAGAATGGATTTTTTTTTCTAGACTCACTGGTATCCTACAATCAGACTGGGTATTCCTATTTCTTTTTATTTTACCCTCTTCCATTCTTGTTTTCCATGCATATGTTCTATAAAGAAGGTTTGAAACAATATTTTGTAGTCTTTCTCTTCTCCTTTGGACATACCCCCTTCTGTTTCACTTTTTAATTTCAAGCACTTTTTCCATTCGGTGTCATTTGTCTATATTAAATTAATTGTCACCTTTCTCCTTTTTCTGATTTATGAATAGCAGTATTGCCATGTTATTTCACAGTAATCCCATCTGAGCTATAGAGAATTACAAGCTCCTTTATTTGACTTAAATAGGAACAAGCTTACTCCAATAATAGTATCTTATGTTAACATCCCCAATATGTTCTAAAAGTTTTCTTTACTAGGTTATTTTTACTCCTTAAACAGACTAGCTTTGACAGAGGCAGGTGTTTGAATTAAATTAAATTATATCGTATTATATCTGGAATGAATTTCACCCAGCACTTCTGTTTAAATTAGGGATTTAGATTAAATATCAGCTAGCATTAATAATTTCTGCAATGTCCTCTATCTCACAGAAGATGTTTTCTCAGTGTCTTAAAAGGATACATATAATTCAAATTCACTGAAAAAAAATCTCGTTTTAGAAACTTTTTCCTTGAGTATTTTCCTTCCTTCATCCTTTGGGGTTCCAAGTTTTACCTCTTGAACAAGACTTTCTTGCCCTGGGTGTGAAGGAGGGTTAGGATACCTTATAATCAAAGCCCTGGAGCCAATCAGTGATGTATGAGGCCAAGTACAGAACTGATTTGCTCCCATAAGCAATTCACAATTTAAGCAATGTTTTAGTGAGGTTGGCTTAAGTGAAAATGAGCACAGTCTGTGGGGCTGCATTTCTGCAATGCTCTGAGGATGGAAACATCATGACAATACTAATTAATACTGATAATGCCAAAGAAAGACAATCCACAATTATATTCACCTCCCACCTGGCATTTTAAATGGAAAAAAGCAAGCAAGCAGAATTTTAAGGATTTTCAGAGCTGAAGCCAGTCCAGGAGGTACTAAATCAATTATTTCAACAACTTGTTTTGTAAAGGGAGTCCTCAGCAAGAGATTTCATTTCTAGGTGACTTCCCAGGCCCAAAGAAACACAGCAGCATCTACAGTCTGGAAAGATGTCAAAACAGCAGCAACTCATAAGTGCCAAAAAATATACTGCTTCAGCAAACATCACAAATTTTCACATAACAGAGCTACATAGAGATTAACTATTATAGCAGGAAAAAAAGTTTAAGTTTCAGCTGCAAGCACTAGACACTGTTTGTCAGAGGCAATTTTAAAATATTTTTGCTCCTGAATTTAAAGCAGAATTTTCTCTTTATAATTAGATTGGAGAATATTTTTTTTGAGCTGACTGAAGGTCAAATTGCATCCTACTTATTTATACATTGGCTATGAATAGTTCCACTGATCTCAGTAAGATATCTGGAGGAGTACCCAAGGTGAGTAATGATTAAAATCTTGCTTATTAAAAAAGAAAGAGTAGAAGCAGAACAGAACAGTTTCCTAAGATCAATCAACAGCAAATTTTTGAATGGTGAAATTGAAAATGGGCTCAAAAGAATAACACAAATTAATTCTCAGAAAGACTGTGACATAAAGCAGTGTGTTGGGGAGTGGTGTACTTCATTTGAATCATAAATATATGGTTAAAGACACAGAAAAAGTAGGAAATATTCTGACTGCACCATCTTTGTGTAAATTCTCTACAGGAAATTATGGTATGGCAATGTTTCAAGTGTAATGAGGTTGCCCTCATGCTGTGTTTGAAACTATTTTAGTAAAACTTAGCATATTTTTAGTAGGCTTTAATGCCTAGATAGAATGTCTGAAACAGTATAAGTCCAACTAACTAGATAGCAACTAAAATCTGAAATATTCTGGAGGGTTTTTTCCCTATACAATTTAGAAAGCAGCCAGGGATTCCTCTTTCATATTCTAGGAAGAAACGATTTTCTGTTACGGAAGCAACTAAGAAAATCATCATAGCTTCCTTTTTTCCCCTGGTTCTAAACTAGGACTAGCAGAGGACTGGAACATTTTTATGCAGTAAGTTTCTAATTTGAAGGCTACAGACTTGGTGAGAATTTCCAGTATTACTCTCCAAAACATGCCATTATAAATTTTATTGATATATTCTAAATTCTACTTTGATCATCCTTTTTTCTTCTAATCTCGAAGCCACACCTTCACACATGTAAGTAAATCATTACTATCTTTATCCTTCTAATTGTATTAATATTTCCTTTCTAAATATGTTCTCTTATCATGAATAGCTGGGGCATCTCTCATCCAAGGGCCAGACGTGGCCAGATGAAACAAGAACCCATGAAAGGGTGCAATACTTTTAGGAAAAATCATTGTGATACATTTCATTTCATAGTGACAATTTACACTTCGAAGGTCACAGTGTTGTCTTTCTGTAAGGGGATAAAAAGAGGGTAGCTGTTTTTTCCTGCCAAATTCAATCAATTTTTTTCTTAACCTTTCACATGCACCAGGAGGAGAAATCCCACTTCTCTCTACAACTGCCAGTATAGGTGGGGAGAAGTTCAAAGAGGAAGGAGAAAAGGAGATTGCAATGGCTCATCTAGCCAAGAGGTGAAATGAAAGTGTTGTAAGAGGGCTAGAGGCAGGACAAAGTATAACTCCTGACACTGGATATGTGTCACGGCCTCGTGCTCACTCCCCCATATCCCCTCTCTTTCCCTGCAGGGAGATGGAGAGGAGAATTGGAGGCTCAAAAGGTAAAGATCATGGGTTCAGACAAGAACAATTACAGGAAACAGCAATGACATAGAAGACTGAAGAGTAACAGCAACAATATTAGTAACAAAGTGTCTAAGAGGCGAACAATTCACATGCCAGTGCTCCCCACATAGAAACCCCTGACAACAGCCCACCACATGGCCATGCTTTGACACCAGGAAGGAATCCCTTCCCCTGTCCCCAGAAAACGATGTGAGGTAGTATGGAATTACCTCCAGGCCCTAGCCATGATCCCTTCTGGATACTGTGAAAATTAACCCTGTCCTGTCTGGAACCAGGGCAATGGGATTTTGCCTTGAGGCAAATTTGTCTGTGACACTCTTCAATGGCCTTTTTATCATGACCAGAAACAATGATGGCATGCTTGGCACCACGTGAATTTATTCATAGGGAATAGCTATGGCTACAGCCTAGAGAAATGACTTGAGGTATAATATGCAAAAGACACTTGATATGCATACATATCAAGTGGAATGAGGTGATTCAACTAAAAACACACATTTGTTTTCAACAATTAATATGATGACAGTATTGAACTTGCAAATAAAAATTCTTTCAACTATCACAAATGTGTTGTGAAAATAACTTCACATTTAAAGGTCACAAGTTTCATTTCCTTTGACTTCCACGTCATTATTAGTAAAGAGGATCATGCTTTCTGATTCTGCCAAATCTGCACTCACATTCCCATTGTGGGCTGCTGCAGTACATAGGATGTCTCCTAGATACATGGGTCTGCTTATCATGGACAAGAATCTTAATGAGTTTATAAAAACTAAAGCAAATTCTGTCTTACTACTGGCTAACTTATTCCATCTCCCTCAGGATGCCAGGAAGAGTGAAAATCTAATGCATTTTTTAATAGGCCACAATTCTGTATGTGTACCTTTGCACACATCCACACAGAGTGTCCTATTAAACTTCAGGAATATGATAGTAGGACAGCCTTGGATTCTCGTGTGCTGGTGGAGTCAGACTAGACCTTAAAATGCTGCAGTTAAAAAAAAAAGTAATCTATGCAAAACTCACATTTTGTGCATTTACCAGAACTTCTTGCATTGTGACACTTTAAATCACAATGCTTACTTTTTAATTGAATTTCCAGTCCTATATTTCTGTGTCACTTATTGAGTATATCCACATTAAGCCCCCTGAAACTCAGGCAAAAAATAAGTTTTCTTTCACATGTTGGGAAGCCTAGAAAAACTAGAGCAACTGATTCCTTCATAAAGGGAAACTCATCAGTCTCCGAACAAGATACCGGAGGGTATCAAAGATGACTTTGATGAGCAGGAAGTACTAGCAAGGAGAGAATGGATCTGTCTGGTGCAGTGGGCACAGCAGGGCTGCTCCCTCCACAGAGTGTCAGCAACGAAGACTAAACTAACTTCCTATGAAAGACCTGGCTGGGGAGTTCCTCCTGAGCTCCTATTTTCATGTGAATGTCTAGCACCTGTGCATCAGGGAAGTGTTTATTTTTGCTCACTTAGTGGCTGAGTATATCTATAGCTCAGGTTGCTATATGCTTTCCAAGATCTACTGCTCAACTGCCTGTAACACAGGGAAATTCTAATCATCCAGGTGAGGCTTTTCTGTGATAAGGATGTCTTGAGCTGGTTGGTTTACCATCTCATTGTCAGTGTGGTGTGATTCAGACACTGACCAGGCAGAAGTTACACAGTGAAACACTTTTCCAATCCTGGTGAAAGAAAACAGTCCCAACAAATGAGGTGCTCCAAAACCTGCAAGGTTTGAAGATGAGGTAGAGCAGGGACTCTTGCCAAGGGAAAGTAAAGGTCTACGAGCAGCCAACTCTGCTTAGCTGAAGACCCAGGGGCCTGAAGCTCAGTGGCTCCAATAATGGGCTGCCTCATCAGCCTCTTCTGTGCTGATCACAAAACCAGCAGAAAATTACTCACTGTCACTGCTGAGCTCATCAAGATCAGTTGTCGTAGGAAACAGTCAGGCTAAAGTCAATGCAAACCTAAGAAAAATGCCAGGAAAAGGAGAGGGAGAAAGGTGTGGAACTGCAACCCTAGAGAAAGCAAATTAACTTTTGATATGCAGTACAGGCAATTTCCCTTGATTAGGTCATCTAGGTTGCGGACTAACCTGTGGGGTGAAGAGGAAGAACCCGGCAACGTGAAGAAGCTTTCTCAGGCTACACATCTACATGTTGCCATTTCTCTGTCTATGTATTTCAGGCTTCCTAGCCTGAAAAGTGCCTTGAGACTGAGCTCTAGTTACAGCTGTCTGGAGGATGATGAGGGTAAATATTTCTGTTTAATGAGCATGCATACTCATTTGCTCATTTAGAAGAAAGAAGTCATAAAGGAAGGCAATAAGCAGAGACAAAATCAGAAATTGCTGTGGTTCACCAAATAGTACTTGTTTGTAGCTTCTGCAGTGACCTCATGCTTCATGAAGAGGTGCAACAAAGCACAGGTGTGCCAGCATGTATTAAGGATAAGGAATAAACCTCCCTTATTGCCCTTCTCTTTGGTTCATAAAGCCTTGTCTAGGATGCAGTAGATAACTGAGATAGAGATGGCTCTAGGTTATGGATTCTTTCATGTTTTAAAAGTAGGATGAGTCTGTATCACCTTTATCATTACAAACAGTCCTATTGATGTAGATACTTGTGGTACCTCCAAGCACACATCAGGTCACAGAGATTCAACATCCCAGAACACAGAGACATTGACAGAGGACAAAAATGAGGCAGGTTGAGGCGCTGAACACCAAGTCCACAGCACACCTGTGACATGTTGGGGGCAGCAGTTAGTAGCTGACGTGACATATCCTTTCAACTGCTTGCTCATTTTGTCTCCAAAATAAGGTCAGCTCAGCAAAAAACAACCCTGTTCTGTGACAAACATTTCACCTCATGTGAACTTACAAAATATTGTTAGCCTGAAGACCAAATGAGGATCACAGGCAGGATAATATATAAATATATATATCCAGGGAGGGCTGGCAAGGAAACAAATAAACAGGGCTCTAATTTTCTCCTGCAATACTAAGCAGCTTTCATACTGTGGGAGACTAGAAAGGTTGAGTTACCCTGACGTCAGTACAGTCATTATTGGCTCAGGTTTTTGGCCTGTGTACAAGGCTAACATTCTTACTCTTGGGGAGGTCTTACTCTAGCACAGAAGTGGGTAAGAAACTTTAATGTGTTGTCCCTCTTTGTATCCTAATCCAAGTGTCTGAATTTCAGAACATCTGAAGACCAACCATGGTGAGCACATTGTCACGCTGTCAGGAAGGCTAATGAACAACCCCATTGTAATTAAAGATGTCCTCAGAAGCTCTAAAATGAAAACCAAACACCAAACAATGTATGTAGTCCACATACATGCACTACCTAAAGAGTAAAGTATTCCATGTTCCTTTCTGTCAAGCAATTTGACATTCTTCATGCCCATACACACCAATGTGGAGACCTCTTGCTACAGACGACTCAGAGATTTGGGGAAATTATCTTGCAACAGGCCAACACATCTGAGTGCTAGAGAGCAAATTACAGGCTCTTAGTGTTTTTCAAATATTTTCACATATGCTCTGTTATTATTTATATTGCATTACAGACTATCGTGAGCCACTTGACTTTAACAAGAGGCGACTGAAATTGTATGCTGTATTTCGGAGTGCATTCATCCAAGGCGACGTCGGCAGTAATAACAAAACACGCTCTGCTCTGCCTAGTGAACGTGTTCTCCTGAGGTCAGGGGGAGCTCAGGCTGCTGAGGAATTCACACTCTTGACTCCTTAAGGGCTTACCTCAGGAGCCCTTCGACACACCTTGAACCTTGTCCAGATCATCACTGTCCTAAATTCTCCCAGGGATCTGAAACAACATGCAGCACACTCCAATCCTGTTGCACCTGATTACTAGGGACAGGTTGCTGTGAAACAGAGAGGACCCTTTAAGTAAGCAGTGAATGGGAGATGAATACTAGTGGGATAATGCACATCCTTGGCTAAGTGAGAGTTATCAGCTGTAGCACCAGGTCCAAACCAGTACTGGACCAGATGAATCTGGTGCCTTGTTAAGCTAGACTATGTTTAACATACAAAATGATACATTGCCATCAGTGACATTTGACTGGTGATACTTTCAGGAGAGTCCCCCGTCTGTCTGACTGCTGCTAGCTGGAAACACACCCACTCAAATATGTGGGGATGTAGGTATGTGTTTCAAGAAACTGCAGAAAATATCTCTGAAGGGAGCAGGCTTCTCTTTCTATAAGGCATGTTATTAAAAAAGCCTAAAATTCCAGTTGCGCTTTCACCCTATTATTCAGACTTCTGTCCTAACTTCTCTGCTTACTTTTAGAAACTATTGCTACTTGTTTTGAATACCAGAAAGACCTACATTTCACGAGTACTTGAAAATAATTCAAATGCAGCAGAATTTTGGTAAAATTCAGAAATAATTATTTGAAGTGCTTTAACTGCTAGGATTTGGTAGCAGAAGCACTGCTGTAAATCAATAACTGTGTTTAAGCTTTTAGGTGTTTTGTTATTCTGTGGACAGTAAAACAATTAATAAGGTAAGAGTACATAAACCCAGGATATTTTTACAGGTGCAGATCCTTATGGTCTAAACTCTTTGATACAAGATTCTTCTTTTCTCTTTCTGAAATGGCATCTGCCACTTCAAAAGGGTGAAACATATTGCACATGGGAATTTGCAAGCAGTCTCCATACAAAGACAATTTTTGTTCTTTTTACACTTTCATACCAAGCACCCAGAAGAGACCTATTTGCTTTGCAGTATGTCAGAGAAGCACTTTGATCCAATGAGTATATTTTTCCCAGCTCTGGGAGTGAGATGGGGATCCAGGCAGAAAATGGGAATCTGAGGCAAAGGCTGTACATGCCACATAAAAACAGGGCCACACAATTATCCAAGTGCACCAATTCCCCCCCCCCCTTAATTAGTATTGCATACAGCCCTGAATCACATCCCATATTAATATCTTGAAGTCACTTGTAAGACTTTTTTTTACCTAACCATGAGCACTCTTTGGGTATCTCCAGTACTTCAATATCTGGAGCGTATCTTATTCTGAACTGAAATTACATATCACTGGATACAGCTGCAAGACTACCAATCTGGTCAGTAAAAGCAGAATAAGCAAAAGTAAGTAGGCATGGCTTAAAAACCCCACACTGTCACACAGCTAATCCTTTTTAGCAGGTAGGCAGAAATCAAAGCATTTCATAAATATGAAGCCTAGACTGGCTAAAGAAATTCTAGCAGTTTCAACATGAGACATGCAAGAATGAGGATGCATGTTTACTTATTAAGAAAAATACTTCTATCTGACCACTTTCTTGTGGGGAGGGAGAGAAGATTAGTAAATAGTAGGTTCTCCTGAGAATACTGTAACAGTTGTTCCCCCCGATGGTCTACAAATTATCCCTCTATTTGCCCCAAATTTGTAGCATGTTTATATTTTATTATTTTTTTTCCCCCAGATTTGTTTGGCGTAAAGAGGACTGATGCAAAAAAAGATAGGCTACATCTCTGGGTAATTGAAATGATTGCAATTTCGTCACCTGTAATGGAATTAATCTGAATTACAGCAGCTGGGCAACTGACTGTGAAACTGGGCAGACCTGACCCTCAGAAATTAATCTCTGATACCTCCCTCTCACCAGGGCAAAGGTGTTTGCCTGGCAGCTGTCACAGCTTTGTGAGAGATCTAAATTTCGTAGCAACTTCTTGCCCCTCCATGTACACCCCAGGAGGGGAGCGGGATGAGAGGACTTTGCCTTGGGCTACAGGAAGGCTGCGGAGATGGTGTCTGTGCCATCTCCAGCTGGAAGGATGCGAGCATCCCGGGACGCAGCTGCATCCCCCGAAGGCTCAGCGCGGCCGAACTCGGCCCCGAAACCCCCGAATGAACCGGCTCCTCGGCAGCGGGTCAGCGGCCACCCTGCCCCGGGGCGGTCAGGACTCCTCGCCCGTCTCCTCCGGGGCAGGGCAGGGGCAGA
>JANPWX010000182.1:885843-952720 GCA_024734555.1 Trochalopteron elliotii | reverse complement strand
CCCTCGTCCCGCCGCTTCCGGGGCCCCGCCGGGCGGAGCGGGCCGGGCCGGGAAAGGAGGCGGGAGCGGCGGCCGGCAGGGAACCGAACCGAGCCGCGATGAAGAAGCCGGACGGGAAGGTGGTGCTGCTGGGGGACATGAACGTGGGCAAGACCTCCTTGCTGCACCGCTACATGGAGCGGCGCTTCCAGGAGACGGTCAGCACCGTCGGCGGCGCCTTCTACCTGAAGCAATGGGGGCCGTACAACATCTCCATCTGGGACACCGCAGGTGAGCGGGCTCCCCCGGCACGGGGGGCAGCACGGAGGGGAGGCGGGTATGGCGCGGGGCTCCCGGCGTTTCCCGGGGGAACGGGGCTCCACGGAACCCGCGGGGTGTTTGGTGGCGGGCTGCCCCTCTCCTCCGGCGAGAGCGGCGCTGCCTGCGGAACCCTCCATGCCTTGGGATGCGTAGGGCTTTCTTTTCCCTAGTTTTGGCTCGGCCCTAATGTACGAGCTGCCGCTGGGAAGGATTGCGGTGGGTGACCTCGCTCGGGACAGCTTCTCTTTCCGAGAAGCGGCGGGCGGGAGATGGAGACGTGACCCCCGCGGTGCCCCGAGGCAGCGGCCGGCGCCGGGAGCCCTGCCCCGCTGCTTATCGCCTCGCTTCGGCACTACGGTGGAGTCAGTCGCCTGAATCATAGGGTTTCGCGGCAGGGCACAGTCTGAAGAGAGTCACGATTTTGATGGGCCGTAAGGGGCCCTATAACTGCTCGTCTCTGGTGTTTTTGGAAAATGTGGATGTACAGGGAAGATTGCGGTGCCTGGTTGCTTTCTTTTAACCGAGTAGATGGCTACTGACTACAAGCTCAGTCAGGACTTAGAGAGGTTACAGCTTCTGTTCATCCTTTCTCGTTGTGTACTGTTGAGTTTGCTATCAGCTGGTGTCAGACTCGGACTTCCAAACGCGTGCCGCTTGCCAGCCCTTCAGACGTGGCGTTCCCCTTCACGGCAGCTGTAAGATATTGGTGCACAAAGAGCACGGGCTGCCGGCAGTTTCTGTCAGGGATAGCAGCACGGGGCTGTCTGTGCCACTGCTGTGGCAGGCAGCATCTCCGGGTTGCAGGACTGAGTGTGGGTTGTGGTTTGAAGGCCTGGGGTGGAGGAGGTGGGAGAGCACGGGCTGGAGAAGTGGTTTGTGGTCTCAGTCATGTGAATGTCTTGGTCTTTATAATGAAGTCCGGAAGCTCCCCTCTGTCATGTAAAGGGCCAGAGTGTCCTGCTAAATTAAGTCAATGGATGCTCTTGCCTTTAAGTTGTTCTTTGCAAATATAATCTTGTTCTATGTTTTTTTTTGTTTTGTTTTCATGTTTAGCTGGATTTTTAAAACTGGTTAGTGGCAACGTGAAGAACGCAGGTTATATGTCCTTGTGAAACCTGTGGAGCTGCAGCATCGTGCAATATTCCAGTTTCCTCTTGATGAAATTTGGGAGGGAAGTTCATTTGCTGCGTCACTTTGTGTCACAATCTAGTCCAAAACGGCTTTTCCTGTGTCAGGAATTGAGAAGGAGGAAGGGGAGAAATGAAACTGCCAAAAAGTGGTACAGAAACACTTCTGGGAAGTCTGGGGAGGAGGTGTTTAAGAGCTTTTTCTTGCATTTAGTAATCTGTTACTATCATGAAAACTCTCTACCAGTAGCTCTATTTTAAATATACTTTCTCTGTAATTGGCAGTACTTTTTTTTAATCTACTTTAATTTTGGAATTGATGTGTTTTACTATGGAGAGTCTCTTGTGAGCAGTTGCTGCTTGTTTCTAGTAAGGCAGACCCCTGTGGGTGATTAGCAGTGAGCTTTATTTCAACAGAAAAGCTATCTGTCTTTGTGAGATTGCTCCTTGGTAATTTCCATTACACTCCTCTATTTTTTTTATCATACATAATAAAATAAGTCCCTCCAAGGTTTGTCTGCTGATTTTAGAGCCCTTTTTGTCTGCTATTTATTCTTACTGTGGTATTTTATTCAGTGTTAATTGAGGAATCAGGTTGTATGTGGAATCTTCTACCTCTGGAGCTTTCCAGATTCCACATATGTCTAGTTGTATGTGGAGCCTGGAAAGCTCCAGAGGTGGAATCTTCATGTGCCAGGTGAAACACGCAGGTGATATCTGTCTCAGGACAGTGCATGTGTTCAGAGCTCAGCAATCGCTTCCCCAGTGGCCACAATTCCCTCTCCACCCTGGAGCAGGGCCACTGCCAGTGCATAGCTCTGCAGTAGAAGTTCGTGCTGCTCAGCAAGACTTGTGGAACAGAATTACTGAAGCTGTATTTGCAGAGCAACAGTTGAAAAGTGTTGCTGTATTGTACCAGGGTGGCATAACGTGTCTTCCTCATTCTTCTCTGTTGTTGGAGTTAGCACTGAGCCTGGCTGTCCCTGTTCCTGTGTTTCAGGGGCAGGCAAGGGCTCTTGCAGTGTCCCCCTGTCGACTTATGCTCTTGCAGAATGATGGAAGTTGCCAAAACTCGGCTAGACTGTTGGGACCTGTGGGTTTTCATTTATTTAACATTTCATTTATTTAATGGGTTTTATTTCATTTAACAGCTCTCATTAATCTTGGGAGAAATAGAAGCTCCCAGGGCACATATGTGCTTTCTGCTGTCTTGGACATTGTTGACACTGTAACTCTGGTGTTAAGTCACAAGGGGATTAAAAAGTCAGTGTTATTTATTTATATTTTATTTTGTGTGAACCTTATGCTTTTGCTGGTCTCAGTGTGTCTGGAGACCTTGGTTTGCACCTCTTATCTCTCTGCGGTCTCACTGTCTTATCTCTACCAGGTGGGTACCAAGTAAGCTTGGAATGTGTAGTAAGGAGTTTAAAATTAAGCATTTTTGTCTGTTTATTAACCTGATGTTGCTGACTACTGAATTCTTGTGAAGCAGTTACAGGGTTATCCAATACTGATACATCGTTTTCTTTAATTATGTATGTGTAGATATATAGAGAAATCCAGCAGCAAACAGTCAGCCAGGGGACTTAAAATTCTTTAGCACAGTGATGACAAGAGCATGGATCAAAGTTTGCACCTGTCCCACCTACTTAAATACTGAGTGCCAGCTCAGGATATTTGTCTTTATACCTCAATAGCACTTTATATGGTGCCATGCAGGCCCTATTTTTTCTAGGCCAAATCTTTCATATTTCTACACCATATATATGGAATATATAAATATATTTTTGGCCTAGAAAAAATAAGATATGCGTGGTAGTAGCTACTGTACTAGTTCAATACATAATTAAACAAGGTAAACTGGAATACGTCTTCTTTGATTTTCTCCATTCATATTATATATAGTATGTGAATATATGTTTATTTTTGTTGTTGCTTATAAGCATTATTTTTGGGACTTATCTCCATGGAAGTTCATGTTTGACTTGCAGTTCAGATTGTATGGTTATTTGTTTTTCTGGTATGGGGTAGGCATCTGCCTGTAACAACGCAAGCTTTGATACACTGAAGCTTCATTCTTGTAATACAAAGTGATGTTTGTGCACACTTAGACTTCAGTGATTGATGAGAATATCTGCAGTAGTAGTGATGGATCAGAAGTTAAGTATGCATGGATACTAGTATTAGACGAGTTTAATTGCTGATTTTCTGAGTTATTTAAATTGTGTGTCATTTTCACTAATCACTCTGATTTTGCGTTACTTCCTGCTCTGAATTGAGAAAAATCTTCTTTTCCTAAGAAGAATTAAATTTGCTTACCACAGTGCTTAAAATGTGCATTTTTTGTTATCATTAATGAAATCAGCGTGCACACCTGACCTGTTCTATCAAGTTAGATTTGAAGTGTAAATCAGTTATTCTAGGGAAGACTCTTAGCTGTACGTACACACCCCTCCTTATCTTGGAAAAAATCAGCTGCTTAGTCTAGTCTGAATCTTTCATGTTCTTATCCACAAGCCCTGTAAAATGTGTGTGCAGAAGTTGTCAGACTTGATTGTTTTTTTATGTAAATGCTCATGGCAAATAGTTCAACATTTCCTGTTTTCCAGTTTGATGATTATGAGAGAAGTTATTTGAAAGTTGCATCCAAGTCAAGGAAACAAATGAGCCACAGATGGAGGAATACTTGGGAGAAGTATCATGTGCTTGCCATGTTTCGAAGCTCTCCTTTTCCTCACCATCTGCTTTTGACTGTTCCTCCATTGTCAGAGGCTTGGATCAACAGTCTTGTGTCTGACCTACCATGGTTGCTGTTGCATTTGTGGTTGGTACATAGAATTATTTACTTCTTATGTTGTGATGCAGTAAATTACATTTGTTTGTCTTCTCTTTGGATCAGTTAATTCAAGGAAACTAAAAAAAAGAGCATAAACTGTACACATTTAGCATGTTTTAAAGAATTAGTTTGCTGGATAGAGGCCTAGTCTCTAAAGCATTTGAGTACATGCTTTGAGACCTTTGTACTAATTTTTAAAGTAGTATTTTTCTGAAACAAGGTAAATAAGCAACACCATCAGCGTGAAGGACTTCCTCCTCACACAACAGTTTTGGGGGTTGGACACTCAGGATGTCAAAGCTACATATATATATATATATATATATATATTTCTGTGTGTGTATATACATATATATATTTTCTAGGCAGTGCTGACAGCAGCTGCAGAGTAAACTAAAACTTCCTGTGGGGTGCTGATGGCATGTAGCTCAGGGCTAGCATGCAATCTTTTCTGTCTGACAGCACAAAACCTCCTGAAGTTTTGAGGGTCTTGGTCCTATTCCACCATTAAATCTGGAATAATAATGTGTGGTGGCTACAGCTAATGATATGGTAGGAGTCTTTTGGTTATTCAGGCATGTTTTCTGATGCCTTGGTATTTCAAAAGGTAAAACTTTTCCTGTATGTTAGATTTCAGTCTCTTTTAAGTTGACATTTGTTCATCTGACAGGTAAGTGGTTTCTTAACCCCAGCAGTAAGGTTTCTTAATTACTAGTGGTCATGTCTCCTGTGTTGCTGGTGTAGTATTAGAGCAGTCAACCAGTAAATGAATGACCAGTATTTTAGAAAGTTCACATCAGGGTCCTCTAATTCTATTTTAAGAGGCTGTTTTGAACTTACCAGCAGATATTTATGTAGCATTATAATGGTGAAACATAAAGGTTAACTTTATGGAAAGCAAACTTTCCTTCTTTTGCTTCTTCTCTTTTGAGCCATCTGTCAACAAGGACTGACTTGATTTTTTTATTCTCTGAATACTCAGCTATCAGTTCATATTTTTACATCTTCCATCTATTTATTTTTACCTGCATATATATATATATCATATATATATATTTTTTAACTTGTCAGAGCTAATAATAGTTGGGAACAAAGGAGATAAACATAGCCTAGAAAAGGGTCTTCTGTGCCTTGGGTCAGCTGCAGTGTAACTGCCTAATGAGTGCTTACATCTTTTGTACATCTTTGCTGATGTCTGATGTTATCAGTGCTGGTGACCATGTGTGAGTTGCTCACAGCTTCTGTTCTCTGACTGCTGGGGTAGGTTGTCTGTGCTGAGCTTTCTTGGGCAAGGTGTCAATGTTTAGCTGGTAAGATGTGTTAGATACCCCTGGTAAAAAGGATTAGGTTCCTCCCTTGCTTAGTTAGGCTTTGAGGTTTTTGTGGGTTTGGTTTTGTTCTTTTTTTTTCAGAATTTATCTGTGTTGATGAACACTTCCTTGTGCACACTGAGTCAAAGAATATCTTGAGCTGAAACGTCCAAGTCCAACTCCCTGCTCCTTGTGGGTTTACTTAAAATAAAACCGTTAAACCATACGACCAAGAGGGACTTCCTTGAACTCTGACAGGCTTGGTGCTGTGGGGAACCTGTTCCAGTGACTGACCACCCTCTCAGTGAAGAATCTTTTCCTAATGTCCAATCTGAACTTCCCCTGGTGCAGCTATGCTCCATTTTTTGCTAGAGGCAGTGACCCAGCTTAGTTCTCAAGAAAAACCTGAGATGGGGTGTGGTTTGGTCCTCAGAGTGTGAGACCAGCCCGGGAAGCTGGAGCTGAACAATATGCAAATTGTCAGTAGGTAGGGAGGAAACATGGTCCTCCATCATATTGAAACAGAACGAAGTAAGAGGGGCATTTAGGTGACACATTTCCTCACAATTGAACACCGATAGTAGCTACTCTGATATTATTCTGGTTTTGACTTTTGGAAGCGGAGGATTACAGCAGGAAAAAAGAAGCTGCAGATGAGATGGTTAGGTAGGTTGGTTGAAGCCAAAGAGGGCTCTGATGCATGTGCCTTTCTGCACCTGATGAAATTCTGGCAGTGGTTGGGGTTGGGTGTTGCTGAATGTGTAGCGAGGTATCTTTAGTTCAGGAGATTTCTTGTTGGAAGGACATAGGGGATATCACCTCAAAAAGTGTCTTGGGCATTAGGGATCATCAGTGAGGAAGGCTGTTGTGTGTGTACCTGCACTCAACAGGTGAGAACTAAGCAACATAAAAGTTGGAAATTATAGAGAATAAAATCCTTTAAGTTTGTTGCTGGTGAGTCATGACTTGGGGGCTAGTTACTAACAAGAGTCTTTGATTTTTAAATTATTTTATAATGTTTTAAAACATTTCTGTTTCCCTTCTGCCCCTGGGAAAGTTATTTTGCAGAATATTATGTTGGTCTCAGTTAGTTGTTCATGATTGTTGTATGTAAAACAATGATCGCTGAGGACCAGGGCCTCATGCACACATACTGTAGTTTCCTTGAGATTACTATGTATGGTTATAGGCTATATATTTTCATGTCTTGAAAAGGAAACCATAAGAGTGAAAGTTCGAGGGGACAGAAATTCCTGAAGAGAGTTCACTGTCAGTGAGCTCTGTATCTAAAGCCTCTGAAGCAGATTCAGTGGAAGGAATAAAAGTTTAAGCTTTAGACCATCCCTGAAAACATGGTTTTGCTGTTGCAAAACAGCACACTGGATTACTTTTTTTTGCAATAAGTGTTTCCTGAAAAGGGCAGAATAACTTGGGAGGTGATTAAAAATATGAAGAAATAGTGAACTGCCTGGGGAAAGTCTTGGAGGAAGTTCTATTTTCTGTGTCCAGCGACTTAAAACACAATGATGCACAGGTAATGTCAAAGGTAACAAATCCACTGCAGCTGAAAGTGCTTTTATGTGCAAATTAAGTAAGAATATGGAAATACCTTGTCAGAGGGAATTGTGAAAAATACATATCAAAAAGAAACAAAAGACAAGAGTTTATTCAGCTATAGCTAAGTTACTTTATTGAAAGCAGAATTTTATTTCTGATGTGTAATTTTAGTGCTGACTTGCAGAGCCAAGCTAATGGGGAGGTTATGGCACCTCGTGAGTACTTGATGCAGGCTAAGGTAAGTGTTGTGTGTGAACCTCTGTGCTGCCTTCTGTCTTCCAGCCCCCACATTAAGTCCCCTCTTTGCATGTGGTATTTGATAATAGTGTGCAAAGTGACTGAGCTGTTCTAGCCTAAGTGGGAAAGTACTCGACGGTTTGAGTAGGACTCTCCCTGAACAGTGTCAGTGACCTGAGCTGTGTGCCTGGCTAAAGCTGTCCAGGATCCTGCCAAGACTCCACAAACATGAGCAACTTTGGTGTCCTCAAGAGGACTTGAGATTGAGTTCTTGAACTGACTGAATATGCCATTTTT
Organism: Trochalopteron elliotii; assembly: GCA_024734555.1. Taxonomy (NCBI): domain Eukaryota; kingdom Metazoa; phylum Chordata; class Aves; order Passeriformes; family Leiothrichidae; genus Trochalopteron; species Trochalopteron elliotii. The sequence goes on along the minus strand of JANPWX010000182.1, from coordinate 945,056 downwards.
TAAGGTCACAGATTCTAGGCTGGAGCAATATGGAAAATCTTCCTAATGAAGGGTTTGTGCCTCTGACATCACATTGTTCTTCCCTCGTTACTGAAGGAAGAGGTGTATTTTGCAGATGTCTGTCAAAATTGACTCAACAGCTGAAAGATTAGTTTAAATACTATCTGCTTTGTGACAATACTGAAAATGTATGAGGGAGGGAGGCATGAACAAGAGAAGTGGTTAGTAAAACAATGTAAATGCAGTGGCAAAGCTGCTGACAAAAATAGCATCTATATGGAAATTCATCTTCCTGGTGGGTTGGGAGCTGGTAGGAGAGACTGTAGAAAATGACTGTCCAAGAACTGGATTATTGGCTTCAGCTGAACTGGTGTTCTGGGCAAGAAAAGAAGTTACCAGTGCCTTGTTGCATTCTTCAGTTTGACTTTGTGAAATGTATACTTGAACTGTCTAAGAAATAACAACTCTTTCAGTTTTAATGTGAGGGGGAAGACACAGGGGTGGGGTGGGAATGTTTTTCCCAGCAGTTCTCTGCCTAGCTGAGTAAATAGTGTTGCACAGAATAGCAGAAAGCTTCATAAGCTGTAATGTAGAGATGACACATTGACTCAACTGTGTGTGTGGCTTTTTAAATTTTTTTTTAACTGGGATAAAGTCACATTCTGTAATGAAAAACAAATAGGTGTTTAAAATCAGTATTGTATGTCTAGGTGCCTCAACTTAGGCAGTCAGGGTTGTGGTGTCTTTCTGTTGAGTATGCAATTAACTTTTGCTTTCGGTTGAAAGGACAGTGGATACTTAAAATACAAGTGTGGAGCAGGTAACTGGCTGCTAGTTGTTTTACAGTTACTACTTTGAGTGATCATGTATGGTGAGTACATTTTTAGTTTCACCTCAGTACATGCACATTATGGTGACACAAATATCAAAACCAGGGAAACTAATAAGCAGCCTCACAGTGCCTTGGCTGAGCTTCTGATACTCTGTGGGCTATTTTACATGTCTTTACTTCACACTGCAATCACATCTTATATCTAGATGAATTATTTGCTTCACTGCAATTGCTGTCTCGTGTTAAAGCCACTGGCCATGTCAACTTCCAAGTGGCAGTGTTTTACTGTCTGAACTAAAGCTACACTTAGTAATCCCTCATCTGAGTCACATTTTGCTATTGCAAAATAGCCAAACAAATAACCTTTGTTTGGGTCTCCATCTAGAAAAACGCTGAGTCTGTGGTGGATATATTTGGAGCCACTAAAAATTGTGGAATAGAAAGAATGATTTTCTCTTCCAAGTCTGAAAGATTTCCTTTCTTTCAGGGAAACACTGGGTACAACACCCAGGGGGTTGATCAACAGGCATCAAAGCTGTGATAAATTCCTTTTCCTGTGCTTGATTAACTGTAATTTCATATTCAGTACCTGAAGATATACCTAGGAAATGAGATTTTGGGTTGGTGATTAAAGTTAACTTATGCAAGTGTGCTGTAGAGAGCAGAGGTGGTCAAAGGAAGTGAGTGGATTTTTGCTCTTAATTTGAATTCTTAACATAAGTAATTTGCCATCCTGCATCACAGGAGATTGAGGATAGTTTCCCTTAGGGCAACCAACTCAAACATACGAGATCTTCACACCTACCTGGGTATGGAAAGAAACAAATCTAGAAGAGTGCTTATTAACATGGCTTTTAAAGGGAGATAGATCATCAGATGTGTTTGTGAATTTTCTAGTATATCTTTCTGTCTCTTAGGAAGCAGATGAGAATTGAACTTGGTTTTGCATGGGCCACCAAGTAGTCATTCATGGAGGATCCCTGCTGAGAGCCTAAAGACCTGTGTGAACATTTGATGTAGATACTTCTCACTGTTCCCTTAGCCTTTCTTTTTAATAACATTACATATTTTCTATACCCTGTTACATTGCATAATATTCCTAACTACTGTTTTTTACTTCAGGAGATTCTTACAGAATAGAGAGAAAAGGTATTGTGCAGTCATCCAACCACTTTTACATACTTGGTTTAAAAATAACGGTCTTCCGTACAGTTGAAATAAAAGGAAAATTTTTGATTTACATTCTGCAGCTGATGACTACTTATGAGTTTTTAGGCATTTATAATATTCAACCATATATATTTAAATAAATGAAATTTTGTTGTGAAAGGCCTCGAAAATTCAGTTTCTGTTCTTCATAGTAGGATCTGTGATCTGGGCATATAAATCTGTTGTTGTTCTTTTCTTAATTATTGAAGGTAGAAATAAGGATCTTGGTAGTATTTTAGAGGTTTATTTTTTTGTTTTCCACCTATCACTTGCTCTCAAAATTTTGCCTCATTCAGAAAAGGGAGAAATTACCAGAATCTGTAGTGGCTTATAGTTACAAAAATAATTGAAAGAAAAAGCTGTGTGTAGTTGAGTCAGCATCTTCCAAGCCTCATAAAAGGGATCATCAAATCTTGTGGTTTGCTGCAAGTGAGACTTAGGTGTTTTAAAACAGAAAAAAAAAAAAAAATCCCACGGAGTGAGTTTTTTTTTTCCTTTCTGATATAGGCCGTTGCTTTTTAAAAAACCACATCTCTAATTTGTGAAACTAAAAATGTCTCAAACTGCTCAGCTCCTCCAACCCCCACCAGAATGATTGCTTCTTATTTTTATGAGACTGTAAGACTGTGTTTAGGACATGAGCTTTCCTTCCTGCAGCAGATAGCTGTATGTATGACATCTGTATCGTTTCCCTGATCTCCCTTCCTGTTCTAGTGTTTTGTGCCCTTTCCACATTTTCCTGTTAGACTTTTTTTTTCACTTCAAATCTTGGAAACACAGTGGAAGTGGAATAGTTGGTGTCTGTCTTCTCTTTGAGTGGCAGAACACTTGGTGACCTGGAGATACTGCCCTAATTATGAAAGCAAAGGATGCAGTGCAAGCAAATCAGTAAGCAGTTCCCTTTCTGTAAGCAGCTTTCCCTCTTGGCATGAGAGTTGAATGGGCAGACATTGGACAGTGTTAACTTTGCTCTTTGTAACTTCCTTTGTTTAGAAAGTTCAGAACTGAGTTGTTTATGATTGTTAACACTACTCCCTTTGTACCAGGATGGAGAACAATAATGAGATGAGATTATATACCATGCCTCTTGTCTGATTAGTCTCTTTAATTCTCAAATTAATGCTCCTAACTGTGGATATTACATATACTCTTAAGCGTGTAGGCAGAGAAGCTAGAAGTAGAATTTAAAGGGAGAAATAGTGATGGAAATGTGAAGGGCATTTGTTTATCTTGGTCTGTATAAGCTCTGAAAACACAAGTTGCATGTTCTGTGATGAAATTATCTTAATGATTTGAACAAGTTTTAAATACATTCCCACAAAACCCAGGTAGCAGCACTGCATGTGGCACAGACTCCCACTTGTGATACTTGCTGCAGGCGCCCACTGGATAACCAGAACTGCCTCCTGCTTGTAACAAATAGCAACTATTTAGAAGCACCCAGTGAAAAAGATTTCAACTGAATAGAAACTGATGGTAGCTGGTAAGGAATAAAAGCAGTTATAATTTTCTTCAAGGTTAATTATGCATGAATTCGTTGCTGGTGTTCTTAATTGAGAACATACCTATAAATCATTGAAAGTGTTGAAACAAATCATGAGTGGGCCTAACTTTATGTCCATTGTTATTAATGAGTTTCTCTTCAAAAAAATAAAACAGTAGACTTTTTCGTTCAGTTTGCAAGATCCATGGCCTTTATTTCTACACATTTAGCAAAGTTTAAATATTTTTCAAGTTGCTAGTGGAGGCTGGTTTGAAGTTAAACTCAGTGTTACAAATGAGGAGCTAGCATATAGTTATCTACGGTGCCTCAGTTCCATTTCACCAAAAGATGATTTAACCTTAAATAAGAGGCACTTGCCAAGTAACTGCAGGGGCAGGCCAGCTGTGGGTACCTGCTATTGAGCTGATAACCAGAGCTTCCTGAAGCATTTTGGACAACTGTGTTATTTGTTGTGTGTGCAAGAATCATTCCTCACTTTTGAAACATGTGACATAGAAGATCACTTCTTACAGAATAGCCTGCCAGCTTTCAAATATGTTTTCATGGAACCTGGACTCTGTTTTTTTGGAATGTGAATGTTGTGATTTGCAAATGCCTTTCCTTCACCCTCTTCACCTAGTAGTGATCAGTGGTGAATACCAGCATTTAGCTGCTGTCTTGCTCTAACTTCAGTTTTGTAGAAGCTAGGCCTCTAGAAGTGCTTCTAGTTCTCTTCTTCCTGTCCTCTAGTCCTAATCAACCTGGAAACATGGTAGTAGGATGAAAGATTTATGGAACTAGTGCTTGAGGTGCTGCCTACATATGAGCCTAGTAATTAATTTTATCTTCAAAAGGAAGTGTGGCCAATATGCTTGGGTCCCTTTCTACACTGCAGTGCCCCATACATGTACTGAACAAAGCTGTGTTGCAGCTGTGGAGGAAGAGAATGGTCTCTGGCTGTGTGGTAGGGTTGGAAGGTGCATTCCCATGGATATGTGACCTTCCAGACTGATTAGTAAAGGCTAAAAAGCTCTTGCTTCTGGTGGCCTGATGCTGTGGTAGAAACAGCCTGGAGATCCCTGAAACTGTCTAAATACTGAACTTCTTGCAGGTTCTTAAAAGCCTCTGGCTGGTGTCTTGGGACGGCCCTGAAGTGGAGCACTGAGGGGTAGGGCTGGGTTCTGTTGGTCTGTCTTTGCTGCTAATGCTTTTGAAATACTTAATGGAAAGAATTATCGTGAAAGTGGGGCTGATGGAAAATAGGGACTGCCATAGCTAATGCTCTTGTAAATCAATCTAGAATGGTTCGGGTTGGAAAAGATCTTAAAGATCATCTAGTTCCAGCTCCTATCATGGGCAGAGATACCACCCACTTGATCAGCTTACTCAGGGCCCCATCCAGCTTTTCTTGAACATTGCCAGTGATGGAGCCCCTGCAGCCTCTCTTGGCAATAAGCTCCAAAGCTCTCCTGTGGGTCTGTGGAAGAAAGCTAACTTACTGTGTTACTGTGTGTGACTCCCATTGGTGGATGTACACAAAAGAGTTTACAGCTGCTTCTTGGTGATTTGGCTTCCTATACATGGGAACAAGGGAAATGACTGACAGCCAGGAGGCAGAAATATGTGTAATGTGTTTGGGGTTAAAGTGATAATATGGAAAAAGAAGAATGTTTCTAAAAGAGTAGAAAGTTTAATTTTATGTATGGTTGGATACACAATTTAATACAAAGAGGGTCTGCAATGAGTAACAAACTCTTTGTCTCTAAAATGTAAATTCCTTTTATTAAGTTTATGGTGTTTCCTCCCTTAGAAAATGGTATGGTGTGTTGTACTGATTGACTTGGTATGTATATAGTTAAATATTGTGCAAAAAATCCTATGGGGAATTTTGATTAAAAAAAAAGAGGTTATAAAGAGCTGAGGCTGTAGCAAATTATCTAATGAGGAAGTTAAAAAACCTAACTCAGCTTGAAACGGGAATAAAGAATGAAGAAAAACAGGAAGAATTTCTTGTCTTTGGGGTAGTGGGCAGACTCTGACTTAACAATTCTTTACTGAGAGCTGGCAGGAATGCTGACGAGTGGTAGAATTTCAGAGTGCTTATTGAGATACATTTAGGAGAGCAATCTTAGCTAAGCTCTAAGCAGCCTCTTGCTTCCTCTGCCCCACTGGTATGGGAAAGAGAACTGGGGGAGTAGAAGTGAGAAAAAATTGTGGATTAAGACAAGGACAGTTTAGTGGGTAAAGGAAAAGTTGTGTGCACCAGCAAAGCAAAGTAAGAAATCCATTCCTCACATCTCATTGGTAGGTAGTTCGGTCGTGTCCAGGGAAGCAGGGCCCCATCATGTGTAATGCTGACTTGGGAAGACAAGTGCCATCACTCTGAACATCCCCCACTTCCTACTCCTTTCCCCCAGCTTTATCTGCTAAGCATGACACCATATGGTGTGGGATATCCCTCTGGACCAGTTGGGTCCAGCTGTCCTGGCTGCATCCTAATTTCTTGTGCACCCCCAGCCCCCTCACTAGCTGGGTGGTGTCACAGAATCAAATAGGTTGGACAAGATCTCAGAGATCTTGTCCAGCCTATTAACACCACCATGCCAATTAGACCATGGCACTCAGTGCTGTGTCCAGTCTTTTCTAAAACACCTCCAGGGACAGCCCATTCCAATGTCTACTCACCCTATCTGTGAAGAGATTATTCCCTAATATCCAACCTAAATCTCCTGTGGTGCAGCTTAAGTCTATATTCTCTTGTCCTGTTGTTGGTTACCCAGGAGAGGCCAAGCCCCACCTGGCTACAGCCTCCTTTCAGGTGATTGTAGAGGGTGAGAAGGTCCCTGCTGAGCCTTCTGTTCTCCAGGCTAAACAAGTCCAGCTCCCTCAGCCTGTCCTTGGGAGACATGTGCTGTTGACCAGCACTCTCAGGTCCTTTCCTGCTGGGCCACTTTCCAAGCACTCTGCCCCCAGCCTGTACTGCTCCCTGGGGTTTTTGTTGTCAAGGAGCAGGACCTGGCCCTTGTTTTTGTTGAATCTCATGCCATTGGTCTCACCCCATCGATCCAGCATGTCCAGGTCCCTCTGCCAAACTTTACCACCCTCCAGCAGATCGACACAACTTGGTGTTTGTGAATTTGCTGGTGGTAGATTCAATCTCCTCATCCAGATAATCCAAAAATGTATTAAACAGGACCAGGCCCAACAATGATCCCTGAGGGATACCATTAATGGCCAGATGGCAGCTGGATGCAGCACCATTCACCACCATTCCCTGGGCCCAACCATCCAACCAGTTCTTAACTCAGCAAAGAGTGCTCCTGTCCAAGACATGGGCTGCCAGCTTTTCCAGGAGTATCTCACGGGAGGCAGTGTTGAAGGCTTTGTCAAAGTCCAGGTAGGCTACATTGTCTTTCAGCACATGGGGATGGCCTGCTTGTGCGTCTTCAAGATTTCTTTCTTAAGGTACATATTGGTTAAATGTTATTAATTAAAGTTAAAATATATATTGAAGTATATGAGAAACAGGAAATTTTCTAATACTGTGCAAGTGCTGCCCAGCAATAGCTAAAATATCCCTGTGTTATCTATGCGGTTTCCCAAATCAGCAGCACAAATCCCAAAACACAGCCCTGTACTGGGTACTGTGAAGAAAATTGACTCTGCCCCAGCCAAACAGCACACCAAGCTAATCTGCCAGCTCCTTACTGAGCAATGTAAAATATCCAGTAAGTGTGGAGTGACCTCCTGGCCCTGCAGTGCCAGTCAAACTGTGCTAAAGTACACCTGGCCACACATTCCTGCCTGAGCTAAAGACCTGCTTCTCAGTTTGAAGAGTGAGCTTTGGGGGAGAGTGTGTGCTTTGAAAGTCTCCTTTGAGTGACTCTGAAGTTAAGGACCTGGCAACACCCTCTGGTTGGAAATTGTGTAGGGAGGTGGGCTCATCTGCAGTGCCTTTACCTCTGTGGAAAGGAATGGTAAATTAAAGGAAAAAGTATCAGTTTTCAGGTACTGCGAAGAAAAACCATCTGCTTTTAGAACTCACCCTGTGGAAAATGAATTGTCTTCTGTAGAAGGTACTGTTCTTTGAGGAGATGAATTAGTGTTTCAGCAGGTGTTAAAGCTGAAAAGCTTCTCCAACAGGCCAGAAGTGTGTGTCTCGCCTAGGTCAGGCTGTTGTACAGCCTTGTCCTGCAGTTAGCCTCTTCGTTACTGCTGAGCAATATTTTACTGTCAGGCTCTGCTGCTGCAGTTAAGTGTCCAGTGATTCTGCTTCCTGCAGAGCTCTCCTGAAGTAAATCCAAGGTTTCTTTTCTTCCCCCGCCTTATGATTTCCTTCCAGTCGTATTTTCGTTAAGGAAAGCTGCCAAATGATCACTTCTTTCTAAACAGCAGTTTCAACTTTTCTTTTAAACACATAATTTGAGAAGAATTTCACATCAATGCTTTTTACTTACTTGAACTTAAATTTCTAGTTTCATTCTTGCATTCCTGCTCTCATTTCAGTAGAGGCATATAGGAACTTCATATATTTAACTTAATTAGTTTAATTTAGCACCCTGTCACATTTTCAAGAGACATGGTGTTGATGCTAGATTTCAGCTGGAGTTCTGGTGGAGCATTTGCTTATAGACAGGATGGTAATTGCCCATCCATCTGTCTTGCCCTCATTTTTTTTTTTTTGCCAGATATCAGCGTTTAGATAAAACATTTCCCTTCACAGCTGTGAGATTTCAGAGAGAAGCAGTTAAAAACTGGTGTTACTTTTTCAGTTTGTGTTGAAGGTGCATCTTGGTATGCTTGCCAGTCTGGCGGGTCTAAGATTAGTTCTGTTTGTCTTTTACAAGGCACTACCCTTCTAGGCAGCTGAAAATACCTGAAGTGCTTGAATCTTCTGGGGTTTTCTCCTTTTTCAAGAATTAAACAAGGTACAGCAAGAGAACTAAATGAGTGGCTTGAAAAAAGTAAATCCAGCTAGCTAAATGTAAAAGCTACTCAGGATTGTAGAGATATCTGTGGAATCTTTAGCTACAAATAGTTTGATTTATTTATTTTTTTCTTTAATGCGAGTCTAGCCAAAGTTTTTGTTGGCAAAAACTTGCTGTGTAGTGTGGTTAGGAGGTTTTCTCTGTGTCTCTATGTAATGCTTTGTATTGCTAGACATAATATGGTGAAGTTTAAAACTTTGGATAGAAAGCATATTCGTGTTTTTTATGAAATGTGATAGCTTTGGATAGAAAGCATACTGGTGTTTCCGTGGGAACGTCTACTTTGAAATTAAAATTCTTGTGAGTTTAGAAGCTCAGTCTTAATTTCATTATTAGAATGGTAAGTTCTGATTCATTCTTGGCAACAAGAAAAACAATTTTGCATTTATGTAGCAGAACAAATTCCAGGTATTCTTTTGTTCCAGAAAAGCTGAAACTAGTGGGCTAAATCTTGTAGATAATAGGAATCTTCTCTGATGTTTCTTCTCCTTTAGCTGAAGGCATTGCTGATTATAGAAACTCTAAATATGTCTTTAGTCCAAAGGCACTGAGTTTATAAGTCTCTTTATGAAAAGGCAATTACAGGTAGAAATATACAGACTAAACAGATGTATAAGGCCGCAAATGAAGAGGCTAATGTTATGGGGTGCTGGCAACAGGTTAAGCTAGATTTATTGGGCAGCAGTATGTTTTGCAAGGTCCATTGAGTTGGTAGTAGATGGCAAACCAAGCTCTTGGTACTTTGTGCTGTGCCAGAACTTGTGGGCTGTTCTGAAAAGTACAAGTGTAGGGAGAGATAAAAATTGTCAAGAATTTAAGTAACATTGTAACTTCAGTGAGATTATTTTTACATTCTTGGTAATAAAATAATATGGAAGGATGGGAGAAAGGAGCTATGGATAGGGTTTTTAGTTTAGAGAAATATGCCAGAGGCAAAGAGTCTGAGTGAAAAAATATTCATCTCTGGCCTAACAAGAAGGAGGTTAAGTCATAGGGGAATACCTTTTAGAAGGAGTGTGGAGTTTTTCTGGGGTTTGGGGAGTCTTGTGTTTTTTAGTTTGGTGTTTGAGGGAGGGTGTTTGTTTTTTGAACAGATTACTTTGTGAAGCAGAAAGTCTATCAAAACTCAGTATCTTGAAGCTGAACTCCAACGAGCTAATTGGTGGGAAACTAACTTTCCTTTCTTTAGATACTTTATAGAATACAAATTCCTTTTAAGTCACAAGACAAGGACTGAGTGAAATTCTATCATCTTTATTATGCAGGTGGTAAAATTTGAATGAGGGTTACACTTGGTCTCTGATTATGCTCTGTAAATGTTTTTTTCCTTATGATTTTTTTTTCTTTCTTCTTTTATTCTCTCCTATGTAAACTTGATCTCCTCCTTTCATTGAGCATGCCTGACAGGTTTGTCATTGGGAACCAGAAATGCAAGCCTTCACTACCAGTTATGGAATGAAAATGGGCAAACTACTCTTCAGGGCTGGATTAAAAAAGTTTCTGGGAATATTTAAAATAATTCATGATTGAATAATACAGGATTTGACAAGATGACTGAGGGATGTTTATTATATTTGAGCTGTAGGTGAGAAGGCTTCATCTGTGGTAATCGGCTTTTTTGGGTGCCTCTGGGACTCAGAATGCTCTCCAGGATGTAACTGATTGGCACCTGTGTAATCTGCTTTTAGTTTAGATGCCTTTAGAAAATTAAGCTTTTACTTAAAAGCAGGTTTCTCCATAAACTATCACACTGTTAACTGTCAAAAAACTCAGGAAATTTTTACCCATGTTTCAGTTGTTGGTTCTTTGGAGATGTGCTGTGAATTAAGGCTTACACAGCTTTTGAGGCATTTCTTCCGCACATGAGAAGAATGGGGTGACTAGCCTTTTAGTTTGGAACTTCTACTGGGACATGCCTAGATTGATAATTTTCTTAGAATATGAAATAAAATATGAAGTATGAGAGAACATGAAATAAAAATAATCTGCAGCAAAAAATCCCCATTATTTTCTGTTTTGTGATTCTTATTAAACAGGGGTTTGTGTGTGCCTCTTTGTGAAGAAAAGCATATTGCAACAACCCATCTTCAGATAGTGCTCAGATGATCCTGTAAATCATTAACCACATCTTGCAGAGTTTGACATGTGATGTGCAGCACACCACGCTGACATTCTTGCATAACTTTTCAGTGTGCTATTTGTCCTAACAATAAATGGCCCATTTAAGTGAACTTCTTTGGAAGAATTGTTTTATGTGAATTGTGCCAGAGTATCACTTTTGGAATGTTAATTGAATTGATGTTCTAAAGAAAAATTAAAGAGTCGGTTAAAACTGCTTGACCTATTGGTGTACTTCAAGTTTAACAAGGGAAAGATGTTCTTAGAAAGGTCAGGGGCATAAAGAGGATTTTTCTCCTAACAAATCAGTGCTTTCTTGAGTGGATTGGCCTGTAATCATTCTGGGGGTATATAGCAAAAAAGAAAGACAGGAAATACAGCCAAAATAGAATTATGAGCACTTTTTACTGGTGTGAACCATAAAGAGAAGCACTTTAATAGTAGTTTGTGCTGTTATTTATTTTAGCCACTTAAGATGAGATGGGATTTTGCCACCATATATGAATCTTAAGGGCAGGTGTCAAGATGGTGGGGCCAGACTGTTCAGTAGTGCCCAGTGATGGGATGGGGACAGAAGGCACAAATGAAAACACAGGAAGTGTAATCTAAATATTAGGAAAAACTTCTGTACTTTGAGTGTGATAGAGCACTGGAACAGGCTGTCCAGGGATGTTTTGAATCCTCCTTATCTGGAAATGTTCAAAATATGCCTGGAATTATCTTGTGCAATCTGCTCTAGGCAAGCCTGCTTCAGCAGGGAGGTTGGACTATATGATTTTCAGAGGTCCCTTCCAACCCCAACCATCCTGGGATTCATGTAACTTTCCTTGTGAAAATGCTCTCAACAAACAATAAGCTTGAATCTGTAAAAAAGTATAGACAGCATTACTTTTAGCAAAGTTACTAATCCTTTCTAAGGGAAGATTTATCTTTTCAGAAAGTAGGTGAAGTGGATAGAATTTTAGCGCAAAGTCTTCTATGTATTTTGTATTTGTTGGTCCTTGCTGAAACATATCCTTCAAATCTTATTTATGGCATATTAGTTACTTTTAGTTTAGTTATTACACTTTAAGGGGAGAGGAAATTAATAGGCTAAAAGAAATCTGCATAAAGCTTTTTTTCATTAAATATATTACTATTCTTATGTACAAAGTATAGTGGAATTTCCATTTCCAGTAAGTGACCACCCCATTTTTCTTTATTTCAGATGTCTTCTAGTGATTCTTTTTGTTTATAATTATTCTGAATTAAGTCCTTTCCCAGACACACTCTCATTGGGGTGTTTTTTTTAAATTTGTGTAGCAACACAATTTGTGCTTTTGGTACCCTTAGATAAAGCAGAGGAAGAGTGAGCTACATTTCTTAATGCACATGGTAGGTGCTTCTAGGGGGTAGATGTCTTCTCTGGGCAGAATCTTAATAGCTAATTTAGATGCCTAAAATGGTGTTGGCTTTGTTACATAAAAGAATGGAAATAAAGGGTGAGTTTTATTTTTTCCCTTGCATATTATATTAGAGACAGAATCCCTAGTAAAAGGCCTTAATGCTTGGTAATACTATTACTTTCATCCAGCTTTTCCTGAAATCTGTTGTAGATTTTCCTCTTATTCCATGGAGAATATATTAATATCTGTTAAGTATTCCTGCATAAGTTTTCTTCCAAAGAGAAAAAATAAGATTTATGCTCTTTTAAAAAATGTGTTTAAGAATTAGCCCTTTCTCACAGCCCTTCACTTAGGTATCTCTGTGTATTTTTCCTAGATTTTTATTTCTATCATAATTTAAGTTCCCTAGTAACAGAGTTTACATATATTTTTGGATGTGTTTTATCCCAGACACCATTGGATCACCGAAGGTAGTTTAGTAGTCTTCTAAAAATAAAATCTCTCTTTAATATTTTTATTTATGTAGAAGGTTACAGCTTAATCTCTCAGGATGACAGTCTTACTGTAGAACCATAGCTCATAAATTTGGGATTATAGTGCCAAGGCATTTCCTGTTTTATTAAAACTTTCTCTGCTTCCTTAAATAACTAGTTGGATTTTCTTGAGTAACTTTGTCCAGTTGTCCAGGCAAAAATCAGATCTATTAAATTGAATTTTTAATATTGGATAGAATTCTATTCTGTAGCCTGCCAGTAGATTGTATAAAATTTCTGGATGCGAATTCAGCAGGGACTAGATGATAGTGACATAATGTAATGCCACTTCTAGATCAGGAAAATAATGTTGCATTCCTCCTGTATAACAGCACACTGCAGTCTCAAGATCTGCCTTTTATTCAAATGTCATGGAGTTAAATGTATTAGAAAGCATCCTGTGCTTCACTGCTTACAGTTCATAAGGCTTTCTCATGTGTGGCAGCCAGCTCAAATACATTATTGGCTCCTCTGAATCTGGGACTTGCCTCCATTGGGATATTATGATCTTTTTTATGGTAAGAGATTTGTAGCACTTGGAACTAATGTCCAGAGTATATTTGCCTTCCTGAACTCCAGCCTTCAGAGGAGGAGAAGCAGCTCATGCAGTACATTTCTTTTATCTATATGAAAGCAGCAGTATAAATATCTATATGCTGTTAGGCTTGGCTCTTAGCTTCAGATCTAAGTTTGTGAATAACCTCTGTGATAAGGACTCTGTGTGTGTCTATACGTTGGTAGGAAGAAGAAATCATGCAACACGATGATGCTTTTACATGTTTTTGTGTTTTAAATCAGAGTGAAAAGAAAAATGTTACAAAGACTGAAGTTGTGTTAATTGCTTCTATTTGTTTTAAAATTGTTTTTAGATAACCTCCATTTTTCAAGACCAGGCCTGAGGGTGTTTGAGTAATTAATAGAAAATGATTGTGCAGTGTGCAAGTCCTAGTCTTTCTAGTCACTGATTTTTAGTCCAAGGGGCACATTTGTTAGTGGAAATGTGGTATTTCTGGTATGATAATTAAAGCTGACTGGAGGACAGGACTCAGTTTGATCCTGATTTCTTGTCATAAGTGAGAAGTGAATGATTGCTTCTGGTTCGTGTGGGTTGTTTTCTCACACTGAGCTGCTGTTTTGCAGAAGGAGATTTAGCAGACTAGAATAATTCCTGTTAGTAGAGTGGGGATGTTTGCAGGGTCTTGGCAATTTCAGAATTCTTCAGAACTCTAAGTATTTGCTCATTAAATAAAAATTGCATAGATTTAAGGGAAGAGATGATTTCTTTCACAGATTTAAGTTTTCTGTTATCAGATTAAGGTTTTTGAATTAACAATTCAGAATAAACCTTGTTTAGAAGTGGAGTAAGCATGTCTCAACCATGTATTACTTTGAGCCCACTTTCTTGACTGTTTTTGATGTTTTCTCTTTGGAGAGCTGTATTAAAGAATTTTCCTTTGTTCATTGTTCACTTAACCCATGTGGTTGTTATTTTCTTCTTCCATGTGTGGCTCTTTCTACTTTAAAACATGCAAGTAAAGCCCTTTGGGTATTAAGATCACTACTCTCCTATGTTTGTAATATTCTACTTTGGCCAAGACATACATATCTAATTTTAATAACTTAAATAGAAGCTGCTAACATAGGGCACAGTTCATGCCTTGAATGTTGATGCATATCTAAGTAATGAGTATAAACAAAATGAATGTCAACTTGTTTTTTAGTAGAGCTAGACATCTATTGCTTTCTGAAACTTCAACATATGCAAGTGTCATCTATAATGCAGCTTTGTGAATGTATAATACTGGGTGAAGGTGGAGCTTAAATGAATTGTATAGCTGCTCAACTGTAATTGTTTTTGTGGTTGGTGGTAGTTTTTTTCTAGGGAGGGATAGGAGGTGTTGTGATGGAGGTTTCTGTTGTTTGGATTTGTTGGTTTAATTATTTAGCTTCTCTCCCTCTCAGAGACTTTCATTCAGTGGGGAGTTTTGTCTTGAAGAAAAACCAAATATTGGCATTTTTCTGGCAGATGAGGAAATCATGTATTCAGACATCTCGTGATCTTGGAGAAATTGGACTCTCCAGTGCTTTGTGACTTGTCTTTCTACTGGTTTCTACTTGCGTCCTCCTTGTTAATCCTTTGGGATGGAGAGCTTTATTTTTATCCCCAAGTAACTACAGATGTAGTCCCGCTCTTAACAAAGCTGACTTCCAGGGAAATACGATAAAGCCACCTATGAGAAATAAATACCAATCTTGAACAAGGTAATGGAGTACTCTGACTTTACTGTCAAAACTCAGCAGCCTGACTCATATGTGGGCAGGAAAATTTTCCTGAAACCTTTAGGGACCTTTACTGTTTGTTCTTTGATAGTCATTACATATCTTGGTATATCTGCACAAGTAGAAATGTCAGTTCCTAGCAAAATTGTTTCCCCTGATGTCCTTTAAAGGGTCACAACTTTACTGCCTTGTCTGCGAACAGAAAGAAATGTTGTTCCCTTTTCAAAAGGGATCTTTGTCTACTCTTGTGGTCGCAAGGATGTTCTTGCTGAGGTAACTCAAGAGCATAAGGGTCACCCTTTGAACCTTCATCTACTGCAGCTGAATCCTCAAAGCTCATTTCTTTCTAATACTGATTTCTGTGTTGTGTCATGGGTGTCATACTTTCTCTTTTCTTTCCTCTTCTAGCTATCTCCCTAGGGTACAGTTCCTGTTCCTCTCCGTGTATACTCCAGTTCAGACTCCTATAAAGCAGAACTAGAATCTGAAAGACAAAACCTAGCTGATACCTTGTGTTTCTGCTAATTTCTCTGTACTGTTCAGATTACAGTACTGCACAAATCATAGTGAAAATTCTTGGAAGGCACCTGGTTTATAGACAATTCTGCGATCTCCTGCAATTTTAATGCAATAGTAGCATGCCTCTGTAGCCCACCTTTGTGTACTTTTCCCCACTACATATTTACCTTAGGAGCTGAGTTATGCTGCCATTCAGACTGTGATATCAAAGTAGAAACAGTACTTTTTTCAGTACATTATTGAAGACCTTTTTAGTTCTTTCTTATTCCTTGAGTTTTCCCTCCAGACCAAAAGCAACAACCTGTTTTGCATTCTTGTACGTGCCCAACACTGAGAGATTTAAAGCTTCTTCTGACAGAAGTTTTCTTGAAAGAGTGTGTCTGTGTGAGTTGTGCCACTTCAGAAGTTGTGGTGGAAGCCTTTGAAGAGGTGGTAGGTAAGGAGCATTCAAATCTGGCTTCTGCTCTCAAAAACATCCACGGTAACTTCATGGGCTACTTTGGATACCACCCTCAGGGGCTGTGGGCAGGCCGAGAGCTCCAAGAGCAGCACTGAGGTGCTGCTGTTAGTGAATCCCACAGCTGGGAAGGGGTTGGGATGCTTGGATGGGCTGTGGTCCTATCCAGAGAAAGTATTCACAAGGGGTGTTGCCTTCCAGCCAAGAGGTCAAAGTGCAGTAGGAGGCCTTAAGTTCAAGTCTTAGTACACTTTAAATTTAGCCTTGCTCATTTGTCAAGCTGGCCTCTTGCAAGGTCTGCTTTTCCCTTCTTTCTTTGTTAGGTTCATTACGAACTTGGTGATAGTGAGGTCCATTTGGCTCAAAACTCTTGGATTTGTTTGTGACAACCATCAGAGGACTTTGAGAATGCTTGTTGGTGGTGCTGCCTCTGAGTGGCTGAAGTCTCCAACAGGACTTCATATATTTGATGGAAGACCTTTGGACAGCTAATGGTGCTGCAGATAGGGATGTAGCTGTAGGGTTGTTGAACTGCTCTAAACATGGCAAAATATAAAGATGAAAGGAAAATGAAAATTAGTTTTTGGTTGCTTGGTTTTCAGATTTTTCCCTGATGTTGTGCCTTTGTGGTTGATTTCGTGGTTCTTGCAATTCCTTTGACTGCAAATTATTTGAAAATTCTGTCACTCTTCTCAGTTACCTTTATTTTTTTGAAAAGGCAAAATTGTTTACTTGTTGGATTCAGGGCTTATCATTTAATTTAATTAATTGTATAAAAAAAAAAATGTGGTTGGAGTGGGACCAGATGGGTCCAGAGGAAAAAATAACTGGCTACAAGGAGATGGCTGTTCTCATGCAGTAAGTTTTTCATCCTAATATCTGATACTATTTTGCCTGACACCTTGAGGACAGATATTAGTTTAAATACTTTGTGTAGTTTTGGGATTTTTTTTTTCATAGAGTTTTTTAGAGTTTTTCCAGCCCTTAAGTGTCAGAAGTGATCGGTGCAAGGAAACTCCTGCAAAAATACATTGTGCAGCTTTTTATGTGTGTTGATTGTGCTGTGAGGGTGAGTAAAGGAGGCTATCCATAATTCCTTTGACAAAATTAATCCCTGATGCAAGGCAAATTCTTACTGTATCTTTCCCCCTTTCAACAATATATTAGTTGTAGAAGTAGTCAGCTGGTAGTTGCC
Organism: Trochalopteron elliotii; assembly: GCA_024734555.1. NCBI lineage: Eukaryota > Metazoa > Chordata > Aves > Passeriformes > Leiothrichidae > Trochalopteron > Trochalopteron elliotii. Next base: position 928,057 of record JANPWX010000182.1, on the reverse strand, counting down.
ATGTAAAAGTGTCAGAGTTTATATTATGTTGTGCAAGACTAGATTAGCATACAAATGCCATAAAACAAGTAATAGTATTGTTCCAGTGTTTGGTTGCTGTAGCAAATTATTCTGGGGGCTGCATTTTATGGCTTATGCATCTGAAGTGGGAGAACAGGGGGAGATACATGTTCCATTGTGGTTTCCAGACCAGAGTATAATCAAGGATCTGGTGAGAACAAGATTGGTCATGGTGCAAACTTTTACTGAAAAATTGGGGACATTTAAAGACTCAGTTGCAGTGCAACTGAAAGTACAAGTTTAACATGAGATTGGAAAAAAAAAGCATAAAAGGACTGACCTCCTCCCTTGTCTGCATCCCAATCTTCCTTGTCCTTACTCAACATACTTAAACGAGAGTATAGCTATTCTTTTTTAAAAAAAAAACCTCCTTTTTTCCTACCTCCCAGATCATGAGTTAAAGAATTTCTTTTGCTGAGGGAAAGCAAATCAGAGGCTGTACAAAATTGCACTGAAGCAATTTTCCATAAAGTTTGCCTAATGATTTGATGAATGCTGTTCATTGAACTTTTGACCTTCGTGATGTTATATAACTGCTATTACAAATTTTTCACTTTCCAGGAAAGTATTTAAATTACACTCATGTTTTTGATGTGAAATCCCCATTTTCTGTGTGACGGGAAAGTAACTGAGGAACAACTGTTTATTTTTTCTCAGCATTAGGCCTAAATTTATAGACATCTGTTTCTACCCTTTTTTCCAGTCCTTCACCAGCCTGAGAGATCCCACAATTTTTCCTCATGCAAATGTTTTACATACTTCTGAGCATTCTCACCAGCTTCCTTTCACCCCTCTTTATAGTGAACTTTATACCTTTCCAAACTTGTTTCTCTGGCAGTTACCAAAGTTTCCCTCAGTGTTAAAAGTGCAATGAGATTTGGATTTCATGTTCTAGCATGAGGTTTCCCAGATCTGTTTTACTGATAATGATGAACACTTTGTCTCTCTTCTGGCAGCTGTGGAGTACAGTCCTGATGTTTATCGATTCTGAGTTCCTTTCACAATGTGCATGTTCATGTGCAGATGTGCTTTCCCAATGTGTGCTGACCTGCATTTTTCAGCATTAATTTCTTCTGCCTTTCCTATTCCACAGTCATTTACAAGGATTTCATGATGAATCATTGGTGATGAAATAGCTCATGGTGGTCAGTAGCTTTGTGCAGAAGATGAATGTAACCAGATGTCTTCCAGATTTTCTATAAATGAAGGCTCTGTGCAAAGGGATTGTATGAAAAGACTTGGAAAAAAATGTTGATTTTTAAATATTCTTAAGTGTGTTGTTGGCTCTTAATTTTCTCTTTTTTTTTCCTTTGTTTGTTCACACTTATGTAGTGACCAAAGGCTGACTCAGATGGCTGCTTGAAATCTAGTGTGTTTTATCTTTTTCTTGATACAGTTTTTGATAGTAAAACATAAAGCATAATCTCCAGGTAGCAAGTATTTGGGGAAAGTAGCAGTTCTCAGTAGGAAGGAGAGCACAGTTTGTCTGCTGCCTCATTTCCCTTAGTCCTGTTGCAACAACTAAAGAACATTGTTTGCTTCCCAGGATTTAAAGAAGAGTCAATTTTGTCTTCCAAGAAATGAAGTTGAAGGACACTATCAAGGCTTACTTGGAGGTGCTGGAAGAATGAGGAAAAAGAAATATTTTAACTGTTGGTTATTGAGCGATGGCCAGGGCTACTTAAAAGATAAATTTCTATTAGAATGTATTAGGATTTTCTGTATATTGTATTTTTAATACTCTAAAAAATGTGTGAAAACTGGTAGTGGGACAGATGCATATCACTACAGGCTGGACACAAGAGACTTTTCCTGTAAAGCCAGTGTATCTGAGAACTGTGGGCATGTAGCATCAGACTATATGGCCTACAAAATCCTTCAAAACCTGGGAACAAATGGGTTACTGATTTTGATTCAGATTTCTGAACTAGATGTACTTGAAAATTCGTGATGTATTTACAGGAGTAATAAATTCTAGCACAGCTTGAAACAGTAGAAGTTTTTTGTTTGCAAATGGTGAAGTAGATGGATGGGCCATCTGTGGGTGCAAGCAGGGTAGTAGTTAATGTGACCTAAATCAACTAGCATGCAATTTAATTAAAAAAAGCCAGTTTTTTCTTTTGCTCTCTGCAAATATGAATGCTGCATGAGCTTCCTTGTTCACTTGTCTCTACAGATTCCCTTCTCTGAGACTGAGCAAGCAGTGAGCAGAGCTGTTCTGCGGCACTGTTGCTCTCTTATGGAAAAACAGAAGGAAAAACCTGAAGGTGCTACAAATAACACATTTTTGCCTTCACTGCTTCATCCAGACTTGTGAAAAGGAATTTTAAACTCTCTTACTTGGTTAATAATGTGTTTTCCAGCGCACTAACATTTGTTGTGTTTAAACCTTTGCCAGGACGGGAGCAGTTCCATGGCCTGGGGTCCATGTACTGCAGAGGAGCGGCTGCTGTGATCCTCACGTACGACGTGAACAGCCTCCAAAGCCTGACAGAGCTGGAAGAAAGATTCTTGGCTCTGACAGACAGTGCAAGTGCTGACTGCATCTTTGCTATTGTTGGAAATAAAGTTGACCTCAGCGATGACTGTACTTTACCACCGGATGAAAACAGACCCGAGAAATCTGGTGCCAGCTGTGGCTTAAAGGTGCGGAAACAAGTCCGTGTGGAGGATGCAATTGCACTCTATAAAAAGATACTGAAATACAAAATGCTAGATGAGAAGGATGTTCCAGCAGCTGAGAAAATGTGTTTTGAGACCAGTGCAAAGACAGGATACAAGGTGGACTACCTCTTTGAAACAGTGTTTGACATGGTAGTCCCAATAATCGTACGGCAGAAGGCTGAGGGGCCATCGCAAACCGTAGACATCACGGACTACAAGCCAGCCAAAAGGACAAAATCAGGTTGCTGTGCCTGAACCATCTATGTGACATAGAAAAGGGGAGGGATTTTTCACTCCAGCAAAATAAGGAATAAGAACTGCTTGCAGTTGATCAGAAAGGAAAAAGTCAAGGAATAAATAGACTAAAATGGTGTATGCAAAAAAACCCCAACCAACCAAAAAAAAAAAAAAAAACCCACCAAAAAAAACCCAACAAAACCACAACAACTAAAACCCCCCCAAATAAATCTTCTGACTATTAAAGGCTTCTGGGAAGCTCTGTGTATAAAAAAAATGAGAATATGAGTGAAATTATGCAGTAAGACTTGCCAGTTTCCATGGGCTCTGAAGACAAATGGTGTGTTATTACAATGGGTAGCGACAATCATTTGGACAGATTTGAAAGATTCTGATTTTTAGTGACTTGCCATTTCATGTTGCATGTAAATGATCTGTGTACTCTTGAAAACTTTGATATGATGATTTTCTTTTCCCGTACAAGTCTAACTTTGGAAGATTGAACACACGGTACTTTTTTATCCTTAAGGAAAAAAAGAAAATTCAGGTATATTTATATTTGTAGCTAATAAATCAGTTGCAGTCTTTTCAATCTTTTTATGTCAGACATGACAGTGTATGATTCAGAAGCTGAACTATTAAAATCACTGTGGATATGTACTGTTCATTTGGAGACTTTATTGATGAGAATTCTTCTTCTGTAGTGGGCTTTCGTGTGTTAACAAGGAGTATCCCAGCTCTTGTTCTAATTGCAAGCTGCAAGAGGAAGGTTTTTTTTTCTTTCCTTTCATTTTTCTCTTGTAATTCTTTTAAATATAGGTGGGTTTTGGGGAAGAAATCAATCTTATTTTGTCTGTATTTTTGTGAAAACCTCGTTTTGGTGCCTTTAGGGGTATCATTGTGTTCAGTATCTGTGTTCTGTCTCCTTTCTCACTCCTTAGTTGTTCTCAGGCAGAGCTGCAGCTTTGATTTTTATCAGCTGTGCATGACATTACTACCTGGAGTAGTAATTACCTCTGCCTGGAGGGAAGTGAAGCCTGGTGTTTTCTGATGTGAAGTGGGCTAATGCAGGAGGAAGGGAAGAAACTGCCTTTTGTGGAGTAAAAGGCCCATGGAGGAGCAATAATGAGGTACATGGTTTCTCTCCTGACTGCAGTAAAAAGGAGTGGCTAACACTTAATACAGCTCCTAGAGTTTCCCAAGCCTCTCAGCTACAAAGAATGCACAGTGACCCAGGAGCTCATACTGAACAGAGTGAAGAACTGGTTTTTAAACATCTGTCTGTCCCTTCCCCCAGCCCACCCTGAACCCCTCCCCCCATCTCATTTCTCCCAAAACCAGCCAACCACTCAACCCCCAAAGATGCAGATAATATAATCATAGGTTTGGGTTGGAACGGACCTTTAAATGTCATCTAGTCCACTCCTCTATGCATTGAGCAGGTCTTCAACTTAATCAGGTTCCTCAAAGCTCTGTCCAGTTGAAACTTGGAATATTTCCAGGGATGGAGCATGTACCACCTCTCTGGGCATCCTGTTGCAGTGTTTTACCACCCTCATTGTCAAAATGTCTTCCTTCTATCTAGTCTGCACCTGCCCTTTCATGGTTTAAAATTATTACCCCTTTTCCTATGGCTACAGGCCCTACTAAAGGTTGTAATCTTTTGGGTTTGCTAGTAGCTTGCAGACACCTACCAGTCTGTCAGAGACTAAAACAGCACCTGAGCCTTGGTATTTTAAAATGTGTATAATTAGAAACCTTCTAGCTATTAATAAAATTCCAGGGCCAGAGTGTAGTCTTCCCTCAGGACAGGGAAGGGACAAACAGGCTACACTCTCAGTTTTGTTTGTGACCAAAGGGTTCTGCTGACACATCTGTGAGAGGTCCAGCACTGGCTTTCCTCCGTCTGTTCACAGCTGAACCTGCAACATGTGCTGATTGCAAAGTCAGGCATCTGGGGAGATGCTTGGGAGATGTACATCTAGAAGGTACTGAATAGAAAAAATATTTGTAAGTTTAACATCCAACACTTCTTAAGGTATTAATATTTTCAATTCAGTTGCACCAGCATGTGATTCATATGAGATCTTAAGTAATTCTTACAGTCTTTCTAAAAGCTCCAACCAACTTGGGTGTTTTCACCAAATGAGATGACACAGGAAGCATTCTTGTGTGCCACACTTTTGCCCTTAAGGCTGCACTTGTCTGTATGATGTTTGTGGCTTTTTAGTGTTGGTGGCTATTGTTCCTTGAGAAATTTCTGGGTTATAGTGGGTTGACACCATACCAGCCTTTGTGAGATCATGGGGTTACATGACAAAATTTGGGAAGTTGTGTAATACATGGGAGCTATTGATGAGAGGTCAGTTGTCTGGAGCTGGGCCTGTTGTGGTGATGCTGCTGAAGCCAAGGGAAATCCTCCCTGCCAGGATTAGGGAAGGTGGGTGACAGCATGAACAAAGGACTCTGCCTGCCCTGCCAGGGAGAAGGAACTCATTTGACAAGCATTTATTCCCCCTCCCCTCCTCCCTTTTATATTTGGATTATGTGAAATTAAAAGTGAAAAAAGTGATTATACAGTGAAATAAAAGAGGTGCTATTTTTGACCATGCTGGGTGAATGCAAGCTACAGGCCAGCCACTGCCTGAGGTGATGGCTGAGCCAGGCTGACCCATGGGGGATGATCTGTGCCGGAGTGGTTGGGAAGGATCCATCCTGCTTTCTGCCTCTCATAGGTACTCATGGTGCAAGACGGAGGTTGCCATGGGCCCTTGACAACCCCAACAAAGGTTTCAAGTCTTGTGAGGGCCACAAAAGGAGCCAGAACCTCCTCTGTCAGTGCCCATAGGGCTGTCAAAGCTCCTGAGGTTCTTGGTTACATCCTAGCCCACATCCTGGTGGGAAGCACTCCTGCCTGTCTGCTACTCTGTTTGTGAATCGTGGGGTGCAGTGATGTTGCATCTTTCCCTTGTTCAGTGGGGTTTAACTTATGTGCTGAACAACTGCAGGGCCCTGTCCCCACTCCCCTCAGCGGGGGGCCGTGTCTGGGGGTGCCACTGCTCCCCATGCAGTTACAGGGACAGCTGCTGCCTGCACTTGGGCACTTTTGGCGTATTGGCAGTGACCCCTCAGCCTCTCCTCCGGCAACAATCTCACACCTCCTGTGCCAAGGCCATGTTTACTGCTTGCTCTTTGCTAATTTTCTATTTCTGGCAGCCATGGACAAGCACAGTCATGTAGAGTGTGAACAGACTCTGCTCATTCGGTCAATACACTCTGAGGGAATAATTGGGGTCAACTCACATCACTGTGTTGAATTTACTCTATCTGTGTTGATACACTGATGCACTATATTCCCTCATAGAAGGGGAATATAATCTCATTTATCTTCTCCAGGCTCAGTAACGTTATACTTCAGCATGTTTTCAAACAGGAAAGTGTAGGAAGTGTACACCATGCTTTGAAGAAAAAGATTTGGTGAAACCAAGGCAACACACCTGTGATTTTATTACATTCTAGGCTGCAGCACTCTAGTTCAGTAAAAGGATTGTTGAGTTTTGCTGTACCTGATTTTTTTCCTGTGTAAAGATATTTTAGCTTCCTGAAAGTGGGTTCTACAACCATAACTGTGGAATGGTTTGGGTTGGAAGGGATCTTCAAGAATTATCTAGTTCCAACCCTCTGGCCATGGGCAGGGACATCTGCCAGCCACTCGAGCAGGTTGCTCAAAGCCCTACCCAGCCTGGTCTTGAACACTCTTGGGGATGGGACAGCCACAGCTTCTCTGTGCAACCTGCTCTGGTGTCACCACTGTCACAGTAAAAAATGTCCTCCTTATGTCCAATCTAAACCAACTCCCTTTCAGTTTAAAACTGCTGCCCCTTGTCCTGTCACTACTGGTCTTCAAGTTTAGTCTCCTTTAGGTACTTTGAGGCTGCTACAAGATCTCCCCAGAGTCTTCTCTTTTTCAGCTGAACAACTCCAGCCTGTCTTCGCAGGAGAGGAGGTAAACTTGCAGCTAAGAAGCAGTTTGACAAGTCAGTCTCCTTCCATGCAGTGCTCTGGATTAGCTCACCAGGTGAAATCCTCTGTCTGCTGTGAGTGTTCACGTGTTTGTGTGCACGAGCTCCCTGCAGTTCTCAGAGGCAGGATTGCGCAGGCTTTGGAGAAGCAGAGCTGTGGGTACACACACCTGAAGCACATGATGTACACAAAGCACAGGAGCTCAAGCCTGCTGAGCACCCTGTGGGTTTTGTGGTTTGTTTGTTTTTCCCCCCCGCACTGTGCTGATGTGTTCCATTTAATGGTGTGCTGGGACCACTCAGAACTTGTTAAGATCAGCTTACTGAGTCAGAGAAAATGGAGAGGCAAAGCAAAACTGTTGGTGGAAGAACCATATGCTAAAGTTTTATGTGCAAAACCAATGAGCTTTGTAGGAAGATTAGGCAATATATTAGCCATGAAAATCTAAACAGTTTGCTGCTGCTGGTGACATAATCAGTTTTTACAGATTTGTTTAACCCCTACTTGAGTTCTCTTAAAACACTGAATGTGCTGCACTGCCAGAGTTGCATGCTGTACAACCCACAAGTGATAGTTGTATGATCACCCCACAAGCACTGCTGACTGGCAGTATGTGGAAGAGACACGTTGTCTATTCTTGGGCATCTTACTGCCATGTTTAAGAGAATTGGCAAATATGGAATAGATTTAGCTCATGTTCACTGCAATGCTTTCAGTACGAAGAGTGTTATTTAGCTGCAATAAATAATAGTGTGATAATTTTGTTCAGGGGCTGCCTTTCAGAGCTAATGCAAGGTCAGAGAGCTCATTTAAAGCTCAAGTAATTTCTCTGTTTATGGCTATATCTATTTATATGAGCAACTTATCTAGGAAAGACAGTGTGCTAGGTAAGTACCTGAAGGCAGCCTACTACAAAGATGGGGAACTTTTTACAAGGGTCAGGACAAGGGGGAATGGTTTCAAATTGAGAGTAGGTTTAGATTACATATTAAGAAAAAATTCTTTACTGTGAAGGTGGTGATGGACTGGAACACATTGCCCAGAGAAGTTGTGGATGCCCCATCTCTGGAAGTATTTAAGGCCAGGTTGGATGTAACTCTGAGCAACCTCATCTAGTGAAAGGTGTCCCTGCCCATGGCAGGGGGCTTAGAACAAAATGATTTTTATGGTCCCTTCCAATTCAACCCATTCTATGATTCTAGAACTTTAACTTAATTTCTACTTTTTTTTTTTTTTGTGGAGGCAACACTTGTCAAGTCTGGTAAATGTTGGTTTCCTGAACATTGCAGAGCATGAATAATGGTTGTTTTAATCTGGAAGGCCACAGTTCATTTGCTTTAATCATTCTAACAGCAGATTAAATTCTATTTTACTTGTTCAGCTTAAGTAAGTGATTTTAGACACAGCTTCCTTCTTAGATCTCTTTAAGTGCCATGAAATAAACAAGTGTATTCTGGCTGAAGAGTTTGAGTTTCAGTGGGAGGAGTTTTCTGGGAGTGCTTTTCTAATTACTTAGTGCAAACAAAGTATTTCAACAGAATAGTCCATGTGCATTGTATGGAAAAACACAGTTTACAAAATAGAATTCATCAACAAATGGAGATGTAGAAAAAAACCAGGTTTTATTTATGAGACAGTGAGGTTGGAATGTAATAATAAAAGCCAAGAAGCACCTGAAGCAAGAGTGAGGTGAGTTACTGAAAAATCAACTGTCATTGCCATAAATGTTCATCAAATTATGTGAACATGAAATTTGTAGCTGATCCTTTTTTCCCCTCCTCTCTTTCAGTGCTGACAGATAACTTTGGGCTAAATTGTTTCTTTCTACAGAAGGAAAGAACTTGCCATTCTGGCAATTATCAACCCTTTCCTACAGGAAAAGATGGTGCCAAATAAACACCTTGCTTTCCTCCCCTTTGCTTTTACAAGGATGACTGTGTGCAGGTTGGGTTGGTGGCTGTCCCATTGCCACTTGTCCCCAGCTGGCAGGACAGGACACATTCAGAGAGCCAGATGGGAGGGCTGCAAGTTCTGTGTTTGAGGGTCATGTGGCATCGAGCACTCCTGCAAACCCTACACTGTGTGCTGCTCCAGCATAATGTAGCTAAAGCCTCTTTGTGATGAGTGGCTTAATTTCAGAGGGGAAAAGGTGCCATGCAAAAATCAGCTGTTGCTGTGTGGCACCATCAAGCTTATAAAATAAAATGCCAATCTTCATCATGTAGACTTCTAACCAAATTGAAAGAATTGCATTTTGTGATTACTGTTTTTGGAAGCCTGTGGGCTTTGTTACTGGGCAGTGTGGGCAGTGGTTAAGTGCTAAAAGCATGGTGAGGCTTGGAAAAAAGCAACAAAAAAAGACTGTTGGGTGTGTTTGAAGTGCCCAAGCACAAAATACTAAAATGTAACTTATGTTTCAGTGCTGGACATAAACATTTTGGACCACAGCATATTTTCAGTATTTTACAACAATTTAGGACTTAGATCATCCTGTGTTAATTTATGGAACTGCAGCTGTTAGTGTTTACTGTTGTGACAAATAGAGTAAATAGAAAGATACATATATTCTCTTCAGGTAAATGCAGTGGGTATCTGACCAAGGAAACATTTTATTACTGAAGTTTTTTTGGTGTTTCAAAGCTGTGTGTATTTCTATCATTTGGCAAATGATGTAATATTAGACGGCCAAAAATGTGTATATATACTGCATAGTGGGAGAACACAGCACTAGATCTGTTAGATGTAATTTGTTATGCTTAACTTGCTTTTACAGACATTTAAAAAATTAATTTCCATTCAGCTTTTGAGGTAATAAGTTAAAAAAAGCACCAACATGATTTATTCAATTGTCTAACCCCCACAGAAGGCTCCTGTGTGTAAGAACTACATGATAAAGCGGTTCCTTATACTGTGAGAGACTTCTATAGGTTTTTCATACAGACTTGACATCTGCTGATATGGCTTCGGATGAGTCCTGCCTTGAGCGTGTCTCCCGAGGGTTTGCTTTGGAAGGGTTGGTCGATGGTGGTGAGCCAGAAGCTGTATTTGTTTGCAAAGTAGTGGCAGGTTCCGCGGGCGCCGTTGCATTCGATGAAAGGAGTCGCCCTGAAATCCTCCAGGCAGCTCCCAGGAGAAACCAGCGACTGTCCTCCACCTTCATCACCAGCAGCAGTGTGCTAAGGGAGACAAGGAGGGCAGTGTTCACAGTGCAGCCTCGGGCAATGCTGTCATAAACTCACATGTGTGAGAAGAGAAAAAAACACTAGAATTGCTCCTAATTCTTATCTCCAGAGCAGAAACTTGGCCAGTCCTGCAACTGTGTAAGGGTTTGGCTATGCTATAACTATATAAAGCAGCTAGCCCATATGCTGATGCCTCTTTGAAATCTTCTAACAAACATCTTTTCTATAGTTAAGATTTTCACTGTTGGAAGTCTTGGAATTGGAGAATCATTCAGGTAGAAAGGGCCCACTGGAGGTCACTTGCCCCAACTCCCTGCTCAAAGCAGGGCCGACACCAAAATTGCCCTCAGTTGCTCCAAGACACTGTTGAGTTATTAATACCTCCAAGGATGGACCTCCCACAACCTGTCTGGGCATCTTGCTCCTCTGTTTTATTACCCTCACTAAGAACAACTTTCCACCATACATTTCATTCGAATATCCCAAATTATAAAGTCTGTCTTACTCTGTATATGAGGAGCACTACAGAAACAGAATTAGCTTCTACACAGTAACTAGCTCCCTGTATGACATGTTTTTTTGACAGCAAATTATACCAGAATCATGCATCTTTACACCACTCAACTGTTGGCTTTGACAGGTTCTGTGATAATGTTACTTTTCTTCTGTCAAAGGCATTATTAACAAAATGGGCATTTTCTCTGTCCCTTTAAGAGCTGTACAGCTGTATTTTTAAGTTATACTGTAGAATTTTTGTTATGAACCGAAAGAATCTGCAATATAAAAGCATGCAGCTGGAAAATAAAGTTCTTAAACAGTTTTGTAAATGTAGGGAATGTAAGAGGCAGCATAAGTTATTACAACTTTGAGGCCTCTGCAGTTGGAGCTGGAAAGCAGATAGTAAAAACTGCTGATGCTATTTGAGGCCTGGCGTGGGAGCAGCCCTGCTTGGCAGCCTCAGGATGAGCACTGGTATTCCATGCTAGGTCTGTAAGCTCCAACTCTATGCCTATAACATCTCTTCTGGTACTGACTATGGCTTTTTATCCTCCTGCAATGGTTACTCATATAGGATATATAATAGTGGAGTGCCCTTGCTACATGAAATCTCACTGACTTCTCCAGCTGTTTGGGCAGAGTCTGTGCTGAGGATTGTACCTCACTCAGCGAAAGAAGGTGACAAATTTAAGCCAAGGAATTAACACAGCATGTACTCTGAGAAAACCACAAGTGTGCTCTACTTCTTCCACAGTTGCCTGAGAAGCAAAAATGCATACACCAAACACTTCATTTGCTCCACAAGCTAGCTGGGAAAATGGGAATTCTTCTCACGGTGTGTACCACAATGCTGACAGACTGTCCTGGCAAAAAGTTCTTGCTAAGGTGACAACTTTGCTCTTGACAATGCTCAGTGTTTACATGGGGCTTTGCAAATATTTAATTAATTCTTGGCATTCTTGTGAAGTAACTATGAGATTCGTATCAGGGCTTTTAATAGAAGTGAAAGAAATGTCAGACACAGGGATGGTAAAAAATTTGACCTGCTCTCTTAAAATGTGCGGATTTTTTTTTCTAATTTTGAATTTGCCTGTATCTTATTTTCTGAAAATTTTAACTTTTTGGCTTTTGACATACAAATGATTTGTGGGTAAGTTTGAGTATTGTTCTTTTATGGTGTCTTATGCTACAGAAATCTTGTTTCTTTTCCAACACTCTTTACTTCAGGATTCAGCCCAGTCTTCAATAAGTTAACAACATGGGGATTCTGCTGCAGGTTTTGACTCTCTTGTTCATCAAGCAAGTCAGAAAAATGAGCATCTGTCAGACCATTCACTGACATTTTAGCTGCTCTTTACCATGTTAAGCCCCCTGGTGCTCATATGATTCCTCTGTACAGTCTTGTAAAAAAAGGTCAGGCCCTTCAGTAGGTCTTCTACTGCACATCCAGCACTAAGTTTTTCTGTAACATCCCATTTCCTAATTACAAGATCACAAGATTGAAGAACTACTGTAAACCATGGGATGTACATCTCAGCTCTTATTGCCATCAGAGATACAACGCTGAAACTTAATTTTTAAAGCAACCAGAGGCTGTCTCACTTTCCAGAATAAGTGAAAGACTTTGGTTTCAAAATCTTCAACCAAAACACCAATGATTTTTAAATTTTGAAAAGAAGGGGAAAAGATTGTTGTTGCTTTTCCTCTTTTTTTTTTTTTCTCCTAGATCAGGAAAAACTACTTTTCTTAGTAGCGATGTATGTAAATAACTCCAAATCTTTAGCTGTGAAAATGCTTTCTATGCTCCTGTTGCACCTCAGTGTAATTTTGTTAAGTCACAGCTGTCCTGTTGTTCTGTTCTGAAGTGCTATTTTGTACATAAAGTACGGTTTCCAGATGCTACTCTGACGAGACAGTTTTCTCTGAAATTGACAGAAATTTTCATCTTCCTCTTCTGCTTCCTAGACATTACTTTTGTGGTTCCTTGGTTCCCCAGTATGATGCATGGTTTTGGTCTTGCTGGCTCTGAAGCAGAGCAGCCTTACTACTACCAAAAAATCAAATTTAAAACCCATTGCTGCACAAAATGTGACACTGGAGACCAAATACCATAAGGAAGGAGTATCCAATCCACAAACTGCGCCAGCCTTCAGGGCAGTGAGGAATAGAAGCTTCTTGGCTGTGGACAGCAATTGCCACCGCTGGGGCCTCACAAACGGAGCAGCGACTGATATATGGCTTAATGTCCTCTTCTGCCACGGGCATCATTGGAAGAGGTGCTGTGGTTGAGAGCCAGTAGGATTTATCATTTCGGCTTGCATAATAACAAATATCCCCAGGGTTACAGTAGAGGAATGGCATGGTGCTAAAACGAGACAAGCATGAGCCAGCTAGCCCTGTTAAAAAAGAAGAAGAAAACAATCATTCTCACAGAAGACAATGCACACTCAGTTTCCTGCTCTTTCCCAAGTACCTGTCAGGAAAGCCCTGTGCCAGAATATTTTGCTGGCTTTAGGTTCCCTCAAACAACATTAATAACTGGCAGGAACTCTCTCAGGGGCACTCCATGAAGACATGTAGTTTTTATATTCTTGTTTTGGTGCTTCCTAAGCCTAAGTTTTCTGTAGTCCCAGCTTTTGAAATCGAGGCTGCTGCCGGCAATATTTGTACATACCTAGATCCTGGTTGTGTGCTTTCTCCTGTCCTTCAAAATACAGCAAGCTGTATCCACTCCAGAGTTTGTTCATGCCAACTGGGCACATGGGCTCCTGGTCGGACTGGCTGTGTTTCACCAGCAGGTATCCCATGCTGACACTGCGGCCCGGCATGCCTGGCGGCCCAGGGCTGCCGGGGCGGCCCGGCTGGCCTGAGGGCAGGGCACAAAAGAAACAATCCAACTGAGTTTGTGCTCCCACAAATCAGCTGGTGCTAGCTGGTATTCCAGCTAAGCTGCTGACAAACAGCTTAATGGCATGATGCCTTTTCTTTATTGTTAGAAAGTTATTGTTAACTTCTAAGTTATTGTTAAAAGAGATGCAGTTTTCTAGGATTATAGCAGTTGCTTTTGAAGTAGATTGGTGCTGGATCAGGCTCCCTTGTTTCTAAGATAATGTATTTCACACCAGAACTAGGGAAAGTCACAAATAAAGTTCTGATGAATTTGAACATACTTTGTACAACACAGATGAGAAGATTTTTCCTTTAAAATATTTTCCCAGTCCAAGATTAACCAATGGTTGTTGGACTTCTTGCATTTGATTCATACACTTGAAACTATGCTCTGCAAATACCTTTTTCTCTGTGTGCTTAGCTAACTAAGATAGTAATAGTTCTGCTCTTTGATTTGATAAGGACACAGGTATTTCTTTTACAAATACATTCCCTTAAACTTAATCTATCCAAGTATGACTTACCCAGCCATTCACCTCCATGAATGTAACTGTTAGTTAAACACGAGGCTGAAAATACTTAACAAGAATAAATACACTAAAGAGCAAAACAAACTCATGAGTGGACTGACATCTACAGCTATCAAAACTTTTTTTGAAAATATGGCTCTAATGTAGCTGTAAACAGTTGTCTCTTGTGAAGTATCTATGAAGACAGAAACTCTCCTCCCTCTCTTTCCCTCCTCTTCTCCACCTTCCTATTGCTCCCTGCCCCCTCCTCTCTCTCCTCTCATTTCCCTCCAGTGAAGTAGTAACTACAGAGTGATTAAGTGCAGAGAAATGGGAAAGAGGAAGAAAGTGCTGTGTGATATCTCTTACCTTCAAATCCCACTGGACCCTGAAATCCCATTCCTCCTTGTTCTCCTCTGGAGCCAGGAGGAGCTGGAATGCCACCCCTGCCCTGGAGTCCTGGCTCTCCAGGTGAGCCTCTGAAACCTTATATAACAATGGTTGTAAGCATAGTGACTGCAGACATATCAACATGCCCATCCCACTTGGTTAACATGTGCTCTACTTGTGTACATTTGGTCCCGTCTGCCAGGTTTACTAATTTGTACTGAAGGCAAGATCCTATGGTATTTACTCAGGCAAAAAGCATCAAATTCATTAGAAAAGGTTGCTGGGATTAAGACTATATGAGTCCCATAACCCTAATCCTTCACTCTTGGCACTACTTATCTCTGATAAGGTTCATGGCAAGAGGTGCAGTGCATCAGCTCTACACATCACTAAATACTTTATTATTCCCCGAGCTGACAGCATTCCCACAAAGATGAGCCCTTTTCCACCAATGATGTTCAGTCTTGATTTGTGTGAGATCCATATCTGATGTTGCTTTGGCTATTTGAGTGTTACCATGTAGACATGACTATGTGAGTGTTGCCAAAGTTATTTCCTGTTTTACTTATGTTCTGAAAGAAAGCTGAAGCCTCAGCTTTGGAAGACTAAAAACTGACTCTCCTTTCTGGATTACAGACTTTTAAGTAGAAGAGCATCAAATCAGTGCTCTGGTGGCCTCACTCTGCTAAGGGGAACAGCTTTCAGTCTGAATGTGTGATTCCTACCTGGATCTCCTGGTGGGCCCTGAGGTCCTATATCTCCTGGGCTTCCCTGAGGTCCTATACTTCCACGGGGACCTGGTGAACCTTGCTCAGCAACCAGCCTTGGAGGAAGAGGGGGCAGCCCAGGAGAGCCTGGAGGTCCCTGGAAGCCTGTCATTAGAAGCAAGATGAGATAGTTTGATTAAACAAAAAACCCCAACCAGCCTATATTTTTCTTGAATGTACTTTCATCCAGAGACATGTTGCTCTTACTTGGCTGCATTATGTATGAAAGGTCTATGGTCTGCAACTCACCAGCTTGGACATAGCAGCTGTATTATATTGGGGAAATACGTGTGGGTATGGGGTGCCCAAGGTGAGACCATCTCCAAGTATGGGATCCTCTCCAAGAGATTGTCTTCACTTGGAGTGTCCATAGATAAGCAGAAGGAAATTAATGATGCTACTGCTCCCTCATTTATGACACAGGAAGCTGGAAAGTTCTCCCCAAACAGCTGCAGCTCTCTGAGGTGCAGCACCATCTTTTGGTGGGCTTCAAGAGACACAAATGGTATAGATGGAGTGAGGGATTTTAAAGCTCTCTTTAAATATTCAGTATGTCTTCTCTGGAGGATTAATTTAGACAAGAAATCCTTCCTTTTATTAACCCCAAAAGTGATTTTGGAGCTGGCACCTCATACAAGTTAAATTCATAAAGGCAAAAAATTGACTACTCATGTTAAATTCAGGCCCTCTGGAATTTCCCAGGATTCACAAAGTCATGCAGGATGGAGGACTCTGGAGGCCACCAAACCCAACCTCCTGCTCAAAGCAGGACCAGTTAGATCAGCTCTGTGGAGCTGCAGAATGAGTGGTTTCAAAGGGAGTCACACATCTGAGTGCACACACTTACCAGTTACTCCTCTGTCTCCCTTGGGTCCGATAGGTCCCAGATCACCTGGAAATCCTACTGTGCCCATAAAGCCGATGACACCTTGTTCACCCTTACGACCTTTAATGCAAGATGACAAGTGGCATTATTACATTTCAGTACAAATCAAGTGAGTGCAAAAGTAATGGTATTGAAGCTGCTGTAGCATAGAAGGCTCCCCTGCCTCCTGCCAAGATCAGCATTTCCCATTCTCACCTTTTGGTCCAGGGAATCCAGGCAGGCCAGGTCTTCCTGCTGATCCAGGGTCACCTCTACTTCCTTTTGGGCCAATTTCTCCAGCCCTACCTATTTCTCCGCTTTCTCCTTTGCTCCCTGGTGGAGCAGGTATTCCAGGCTGCCCCTGTAGTCCTGGATAGCCTGTTTAGAGGACGAGAGGTAATCTGTTTATACTTAGCACCTGGGCACAGAGGATGTAACAGAACTATTTAACTGTATTCTATCAGGTTCTACTTCCTTAATTTAAGCAGGGGACAGACTTACTCAGCTCTCCTGCTCCTGCTCTCAGGCTGGCATAGCCTTCTGCAGCAGTGGCAGAGGAATTTGAGCATGAAGCTCCCACAAAACAGTGTTATCTCAAGCAAGATTTCAGCAGAAATAGGGTTCCTGCTGAGATACAGCTTTCAATGAACTATTCCTTCACCAGAAAATGCCCCACTTTCACTAGGTGCCTCCTTGAACTTCATCCTGAATTATCCAAGTAGATACAGAGAAATCAGAGAGCAGCAAGGACTTACTGTTCTGTGTATCTTAGTGCTTCAGCTGAACATCTGGAACCAAATAAGTCCTTCATGCTGTCTTGGGAATTATGGGAATAGCTTCTTTTTCTAAAGTGGCATATTGCCTGAAGCTAAACCTGGCAGGTTTCTCTTCAGTTACCTCTGCTGCTTACCAGATATTTGGACCTTTTTTTCTGAGGTGAGTGACTTACTAAGTAGGGTTTTGAGTGGGGCATCTCTTGTGCTGCCTTTTGAAGCTGGATCACATGAGGATACGACTGCAAGATGTATGTGGCAAAGTAAGAGTGAGCCAAACTTGCCTCACCATTTTGGCTGGGATATGGTGTTTCTGTTTCCACTCTCCTGACTGCTTGGAGAGTTGGAATCAATATGCAGAGTCAGACCAACTAACATTCCCTTTCAACTTGGAAGCCTAGGTATTTTGCTGGTTTTCAGCTGGTTTGTCTGTTCTAAGTTTTTGCTGAGTTTACATAAAAATTTCCATCCATCATATAAAGATGTTAGTGGAACAACTTCTGCTACAAGCTCTTCACAGTGGCACCACAGTTTAAAATGATTGTGCAGTCCAATAAGCAACAGGAATTTTTAAGGAGGAAGAGCTAATACTTTCCAGTGTAATTTACCTTGCATGGTCATTTCACATAGGAGAATTTAAATGATGTAAATGATTAAGACAGTACTTAAAAGACTTGCAAATCTGCCATAGATCTCAGATTTTAGAATAGTAGATTAGCATAATGCTCCTGCAAGTTGTTGAGAGAATTCTGGATTATTTAATCTGTTATTTGCATGAAGATCAAACCCTTTCATCAGGACAACCTGGAGGAGCTGCTTTTTGCTTTCAAGAGGTCTGTCTCTATTATCTGATGTACCATGAGTTCTGCCCAACAATTTTAGCCTTGTGTTTAATAGAGTTTCTTTATTGAATCAAGACAGAAATAGCAATAACTGCTGTTGCATGAATCACCTGGCACTCCATCTAGACCTGGGGAGCCTTTATCACCAGGATATCCTGATATATTTGAAATCCCAGGAGGTCCTGGAAATCCTTCCTGCCCAGGAATACCAAAGGGTCCTGGGACTCCTAAAAGAAGAGAAGAAATAATTAATACTGCAAGGAAAATCCACAATTGCAATTAAAAAGACTCACCTTAGACTAAGGAGTGGGATTTTCAAAATAGAAAACACCTGCAGTTCCCACTGATTTTTTTTTTTTCAGATTATACTGTGGAAGTTTATTTTTTTTAAAAGAACCAAATACTAGTTCTCTGCCAAAGCTCTCTGGGTAGCTAATTACGTCTCACTGTGTGGAATACTAATAATCTTGTGTCTGCCAGGTAAAATATTATTTCAAGATAGGAAGTACTCAAAATATCCTAGGTATACTGAAGTAGGCAGGAAAGCAGCTTTGTTCTTCTGTTCCTGCAGGGTCAGGGCTGACACTTAGCATTATTTGGGGTCAGTTAAAACCAAAAGTTCAAATCCAAGAAGTTCTCTAGAGATGAAAAATTGTTAAATGGTCAAAAAATCTGCCCTACCAATAACAGATTATTCTTTTAAGTATATTGAAGTTGTTAGGAAGCTAACCTTCTGTTTATAATTGTGACAAATAAATATGAATGAGGTAAGCTGTTTTTTTGAATGTTTGATAATAAATTCCTGAATGGCATTTGAGATGGCACAGCATGTTAGTCACAATAAAGTGAAACACAAAAGAATATGAATGAGTCATTGAACCAAACAAGCAAAGGCAGTAAGGTTTTATATCTCTGTCAGCCCTTAATCCTTTCAGAGCCAAAATGTTGGAAAAATTTAAAAAACAAACCCACAAAAAGCATATGTAATTAGTTTATTTGTTCATAACATCAGTCTGGTGACTTCTTGATGGATGAAAATGAGGTGGTGACCCATCCTGAGAAGAGCACAGCCTGTTACAGCACAGAGGGCTGGAGTTCACTCTGCACAAGGGATAGATGGCACCAGCCAAGCACTGTGTATGGGAACAGAGCCCCCGAGGTGCCAGCAGGACCATCACACACTGATGGTGACAGTGTGATGGACAGTGAGGCGTTCAGGAGAGAGGTAAATATGGACAGGTTTGCAAAAACAAAAAGAGGGAGGGGTCATGCGTGTCTGTAACCACAACTTCATTAAACATATTTGGGGAGCTGACGGCTGAGAGTAGCCTCTGGCATTTGCAGCTTGCTGAGCCCAGTGGGTGCTACAAGATGGGGAAGGACCCAGGCTGCCCAGCACTGCTGTTTCTGAGCAAGGGCTGGCTGAGCTGCAGCACTAACTCCAAACAGAGACCTTCCCAACTTCAGGAGTTCACCTGTTCAACTGTCTGCACCAGTGTGTTTTGTGACATCTCTAACACCCACAGATGACACAAATAACAGGTTGATCCCTGGAATTCTCTGGAATACAGACCTGGAACACCTCTCTCTCCCTTCTGGCCCGGAGGTCCTCGGCTGCCTTCTACTCTGCTCGGCTCTCCTGCTTCTCCTTTGTCACCCACTACACCTGGGAAACCTGCAGAGCCGTACCCATCTGGACCTGTTGAGTTGTTCAGAATAAAGAGGAAAGCTGAAATGATTCTGCATGTAACAATGCCTGCTAAAGTACATGTACAGAGCATGTGGATTTACAAAATACATGAGTCTGTAGTGGCTCATTGAAAAAAAGGCTCATGATGAGAAAAGAAGGCCCTGAGGTTTTAACTTTATCAGAGGAAAGAAGTTATGAAGTTGTGTTCTAATCCACCTGTGGGGTAGCACATGGTGTATGAAGTTGTTTGCCAGAGCCTGCAATAATGAAGCACATTCTGAAGCTTTGGAGGACACAGTTAAGAATGCTGGATTACAAAGACCTCACTGACCAAACTTGAAGCCAACACAATGTTGTGCCTGTGAACAGGCAGGTAACTGCCTCACTTACCTGGTGATCCTGGTAAGCCCTTAGTGCCTGGTAAACCATGCAGTCCACTGATTCCTCTTAAGCCAGGCTGGCCTGTTTTAAAATGACATTCATGATTATCATAATACTTTCTATTAGCCTATACATTCCTGGGCAAAAGAAAAATAAAATTCAAATGCTTGAATAAATGCTATTCTGTGTTAAAATATGGTGTATTATATACAAATGAATTAATTACCATAACTTTATTATGAAATACACCACGCTTTGGTTTTGTGATTGGCAAATTTTGTTATTATCTGATAAACTCATTACTCCAGAGATATGTTTTTTTAAACATCTCTGATCCATCTGGTAGCATGCCATTAGTTCCAGTCTTGCTGCCATAGTTTTTTTAATACTCATTTAGTTTTCCAAATTCCTCAAGCCAAGACAATTATGACATAATTGTAGATTCTAAATGTGGTTATAATAAAGCTGACTTCAGGTGCAATTCACTCTGTGTCATTTAAAAAACCCCAACAAAGCCCTAAAAAAAAAGTCTAATAGCTACTTTTACTGTTACTACTGTTACAGGTAAAAGTTGCTCCATCTATTTGTACCTGTCAAAGTGGTAAGTATGATGTTAAAGCTAGACAATGGCCAGAGCTCTGGAGGACTATTCAGTCTCAGAAAAATAAGTGCCTGTCTGTTTCTCTTCACTGTCTAAAAAGGCAGTCTTCATAACTGTATTAGCTTAGCTTTGATGCAGATTCAGATAGAAGAATCTTCCTAAAAGCAGGGTGATTTCTGGCTGTAAGAATAAAATCTGCTAACTTAATATATTAAGGAATTAAGTGGCAACTATTGACATTCTGTATTCTGTACAAACAGCTTCATTTTAAGCTATCCCCTGCATTTTGATAGCACAATTCTGTCTAAGCCATAAGCCACTTATTCTTGAAACCAGATATTGAATCAGTTAACAGTTTTGGTGGTGATGCAGGACAAATATGTTGCTTGCTATCTAATGCCACATTATAATATTCTTATATTGTACATTACTACTCTTGCTGCATGTTTAATAATTTTTCTTTGTTTTTTCTTCCTAGATGTCATGAAAAATGAAAATGTTTCCTGAAAACTGCTTTCCTGGTTGAAGAGGTCATCAACAGTTAAAATGAGCTGAGAAGACACCAGAAGCCATAAATCAGCAACCATGTCTGTCTCTGTTAATGCACCTGGACTTTGTGAGGAATAAATATTTCAGTAGAAGAAACTCTACCACTCTGAACTGCAAAAACCTAATTTCTTCTTCTTCTTCACACCAAAGGAACATTTGCAAGTGCTTACACAGAAATGATTGAATAGCTGAAGCTGTACAAATACCTGCTTGTCCTGGTAAGCCAGGCCAGCCGGGAGTTCCCTTTTCACCTGGAAATCCAGGAGTGCCAGGGCTTCCTTGCTGCCCTGGGGGGCCAACCAGTCCCGGCAAACCTGTGTGACAACAATCAATCATTGCTCATGAGCATCCTTAAAACCAATAGCCCAACCACAGACTTGTGCTACTTTCATTCTCCCAGGCAGCAAAATGAAGACTCTCCCTTCCTGATGTCATTGAATGACTGCTCACCCAAGTGGAAGAAAACTAAAGAGAGCACAGGTAGGAGAGACAAAGTATGAAAGAACAACTCATTACAAACTTCAGGTTTGTGACAACCTCAGAAACCTCCTATTAAAATGATAACTTGACTTCTATTGCCAGTTACAATAAGTGATTTCACTGCTGTGTATGTCACTTTCCCTTTCTGCTGCACCTGTTTTGCCTTTCCCACTGAGAAGCTGATCAGACAAGAACTGTTTCCCAGTGAGGCACCTCTTGAAACTCTTCCAGTCTTGGCTGGAGTTTCTAAGCCCTCTAATGGAAAGAAGTGTGGAGCAGCTGTTCTGAAAGAGCATTTCCATGACCCTTCTGCAATAAGACTTGGTTTTAAGCCCTGAGTGTATGATCCAGCAACAGCCACAGCCTGGCTGAAAGGCTCTGTGACTGTGTCCTGGGGGTCATTTATGGCAGAAAAGGTCATTCAAAAGCCTACTACTTGTAGTATTGGGACATCAGAACACCTGAGTATGCCAGCAATACAACACTTTGACTGGACACATGGTTGCTGTAGAAAAAGAAAAACTGGTATGAAGTAGAGTTAGGTTTTTGGCAACCCCCTCCTAACTTCTGCTGTGAGTTCCACATCCTTGTTACTGCTCCTCTCCAATTTACAGAATGATGAACATATTAAAAAACTTAATTACTTTCTTTTCATGGAAAGAGTATTTTTCTTTTTCCTCTTAAACAATGTTATTCTTTGGAGTGTTAAAAAGAATATTTTACCTTCCTGTCCCACAGAGCCAGGGACACCCTGCGTGCCCTTGAGGCCTTCAATACCAGGGAAACCAGGATCACCACCTTCTCCTTTTGGTCCCACACCTCCTCTTATGCCTGGAAAACCACAAAACCAGTATAATCTTTTAATAATATCTATACAACCCTAAGCAAACAAGCATAACATGAACTTGCCTACTGAATGGGCCCTGATCTTGCCACATAAAGACATTCTTCTAGTCAGGGTGCTTATGTAACTTGGGAGCATGAGCAGTCCTCTGGCCAAATGATCATTAAACTTGTTTTTCAAAGTACTCCCAAAATGATGTGGAATATGACACTGATGCTAAGTGTGCTGGATGCACAGGGAAATTTAATACATTAGTTAACAACTCAATCCAAAATCTACAAGACTTTGCTATCTCACCTTCTATAATCATGGCTTGATAATACTCCTTTTGTCATCAACAGCAAAACAAATTATATAGAAATGTTTAATGGAGTTGCCTGTGATGATGTTTACTGCTATAATTGTACTTTCAGTTGAAGAGGTAAATGTAGCACATATTGATTTCAATAAAGAAAAGAAAAGCCTCTCCAGGATCTGTCATGTGAACACAGGTTGAAGAGCCATCAAAATCCCATAGAAGGCTCCCCCTCCCTTCCTCTGGGAACTTTAGTATGTGAAAAGAAACACAGAGAGCAACTGTGAAATTAGTACCTGTTAAGCCTGGCACACCAGCTTCCCCTTTAAGGCCTGGCATTCCTGGTAAGTTTATAGTATCTCCCCGATCACCTATGTCAAACAAAAATGAACACATGAGTGGTAAGGCTTTAATTTAAACAGTACTTCCTGTTGTTTCAAAGGAATTGCAACTTCAAAGGCAAAATTTGGCAATTATTATCTTTGTAGAATAAAAGACAAGTAAATTAAAGACAGCAAAAAAAGTGTCTAGAACAGCCTCTCTTCCTGCCACAGATTGTTTTATCCAGGAACAGCACAAGTTGCATTAAATTAACAGTTAACCTTTTCACAGTCTTCCACATCTACAGTATCATTAAGAAGGACTGAGATTGAAGACACACTGAGACCCCTGGAAACTTAATGTCAAGTATTTGATGGGTGATAACACAGAGAGTGCATAATACATAGATAAGAGAACAAACTCACCTATTTCTCCATGTGAGCCAGGAGTACCAAAATGGCCTGAAATTCCTGGAATGCCCTTTTCTCCCTATCATATGATTGAAAACAGGCGTCAGTTAGTGAAGATGAGAATTTATTCAACCTTCCATGCAGCTGACTTTGGAAATACTTTAAAAAGGCTATTAAATGTACCATTTTTGAGCTTCTGTAGTACTTTATAGAGTAACTTGTCAGCAGTCAGTTAATCTAAATCAGTACCAACCAAGGGACAAGTTATGTTTGTAAAGGTTTAAATTTGAAATTGAGGACATCCCATTATGCATATATAGCAGTGAGTCCTTGTGCTGGCTTTGGCTGTGGTAGGGTTATTTTTTTTCATAGTAGGCAGTACAGGATTGTGTTTTGGATTTGGGCTGGAAACACTGTTAATAACACAGGGATGTTTTCATTCCTACTGAATTGCGCTTACACAGCGTCAGGACATTTTTTGCTTGTCACCCCACCCTGCCAGAGAACAGGCTGGGGGTGAGCAAGGATTTGGAAAGGGACACAGATGGGACAGCTGATCCCAACTGACCCAATGGATATCCCACACCCTATGGTCTCGTGCTCAGCATATAAGGCAGGGGGGATGATGGACTGGGGGTAACAGTGCTTGGGGATTGGCTGGGCATCAGCCAGTTGGTGGTGGGCAATTCTTTTCGTTTGTATCACTTGTCTTTCTTGGGTTTTGTTTATCTATCATTGTTATATTATTATTATTACTACTAGTACTACTGTTATTACTTATTTTTATTGTAGTTTATTTCAGTTATAAAACTGCTCTTATCCATAAGTTCTCTCACTTTTACCCTTCCAATTTTCTCCTCCCCATCCTGCTGGGGATGGGCTGGGGAGCAAGTGACTGGGTAGAGCTTAGTTTCTGGCTGAGGCTAAACCATAACAGTCCTGCAGTCTTTGGTTAAAAAAAAAAAATCTTACTGAGACCTAAAGGGCAAAGAGAACCTGAGAAAGGAACATAGTTTTTGTCTTTCTTAAATAAGTGATGTCTGTGAGTCTACTGTCAGGCCTTTTCTAAGTGTTTATTTCTTCCAGTGTAACTTATTTTGCAGCCAGAGTGAATTATGGTGAATTACCCTCTAGAAGCTAAGATTCTTAGGCTCTTTTACTGTTAGGTAAGTGACAGTGAGTAACTTTTGGCTGTGATACCATTAAGTCCTGGGACAAAGAGAAAAGTAAGCTCAACACTGAGAATAAGTTTTACCAGCAGCTGTGGCAATAGGATCAAAGAGCTAGAAGGAACCATCTGGGTCCTCAATGGCAAAATGCTGGCACATGAAATTTGGGTGTCTCACACTGAGAAGAGAAATTATTCTGCTTAATGAATGTTGGAGGGAGCAAGCAAAGGTATTTGATCTATTCATTCAATGCTTATGGCATTTTTATCTTTGTGCTGCCGTTGTTCAGCAAAATTTCAAGGGGTGAATGCCACTTCCTGAGAAGCTGAATGCCAGCACAAGGACACCCTTATTCCCTCATGTGCATGAACTCACTCTGATTCCTGTGGTGCCAGGGAAGCCTCTGATGCCAGGAGAACCAGCGGGACCAGGATACCCTTTCACACCTGTCAGGCCTTTTGCACCGATGTCTCCTTTCACACCAGCCACGTAGCTGGGATGCCCAGGCGACCCTGGTGTTCCTGTCTTTCCAGGAATGCCTGGCATTCCCTTGCTACCTGCAGGCAGGGAAGAAGAAAAATAAATAAGGGAAGACTGACATGCTGTTGCTAGTGTGTAAGAAGTCTTCCTGCTACTGGCCTTCTTGAAATGTGGCACCACAATGTGCTGTACAAGGCAACACACACACACACACATCATCCCTCATAGCTTTCTTTGGGGTTGATTCTGTGAAATGCAGTGAGGAGCTCAGTTTCTGCTGTCAGAGACTTTGCTGGGGGAGCTGCAGCCAAGTGGTACAATGAGTAGGGAATATTTAATATGGTAGCTGAGGAAAAGCATGAAATGATAGTTCTGAATGTGCTTGCCTTGTTTTACTATGACCACTGACCTTTTATGCCAAAGAGTCCCTTTGTGCCCCTTTCTCCAACATCTCCTTTTTCACCTTTAACTTCCATCATCATGCTGGGCATGAGCTTTGGAGGTTCTCCTGGGGGGCCTTGATCCCCACGGTCACCTAAAGGGTAAAAAACCCAACCACGTTACAAAATGCTAGTCAGCAGCACTGTCAGAAAATGTGAATAGAAGAGTGAATTAGGAAAAAGGAATGACCTTGCACAAGCTACAGAAAAATCCACTTGCATGAAAAGTAACCTGTGTCAATACAACATGGCAGTGGAAGAGTTTAAGAAGACATGAAAACTGAGTTAAACTTTTGTACATACAATCCTGGGAGTTGGACCCAGATACCTCTGTGACAGATAATCTATCTCCCAGCAGATCAGTTAGGAATCATGTGTTTATAAAAAAGGTCCCAAAACCATGGTTTATAAAAAACCCCAAAAAGCACATTGGAGAAAGCACAGAAAAGTAGTTTAGTTCTAGTGAAAAGGAAATTCTAAGTCAAAAAGCCTTGGGCAAAAGAAAGTGTTTGGATTTGTTACCAGTTATAATGTTCATTTTCTTGATTTTATGGTTACTGGTGATATCAATAAATAATGTCCTGAAGAAGGGACCCATACAGACTCTATGAATGTCTTTAGTTCTTTGTGGGGTGCTGAGACAGGCCAGTAACACAGACTTGTCTCTTATGATTATGCACTGTCTTATATTTCTTTGCCAATGCCAAGAAGCATGTTTGCACTTCTCTTCACAGTGGCTGCTTTCACACTTGTCTCTTGCTGAGACTGTTGCTGGGATCACTGATCTGCAACCTCTGAATTGAAGACACTTTAAAAAAGAAACCCCAATCTCAGGGTCCCTAGAAAGAACATTTTGGTCTTGTGGCAAAACAGTTATTTAAAGATAATTGTGTACAATCAAAAGAGGACTGAGTTACCGTTTTAATTTCACCAACAACAATACCAGCTGAATGTTTGTGACTTTTAAGGTTTTAATAATGTCTGTGACTTTTAACTACTTAATTTTAACTACTTAATTGCCTGGTTTTCTTTACAGTGCTTTACTTTACAGCTTTACTTTACAGTATAACTGGAGAAAAATCCAAGTATTCTCCCCCAAACATCTTATGCTTCCTGGGAAAATGCTCTCTTGACCTCTGCACGTGTCCAAAGGTGCCACTATCTGAGTTCAGATGATAATATGATGTTTGTCTCCAGCCTTAAATGTGTAAAGAAGTTATTTTTCCATGAGTCTAAAATCCAGGCCTCTTGGCTAGAGGCCCATGTGTGAAATAGGTGGAGGAATGTCTGAGCTAAATTTACCATGTGAAAAATGTGTCTTCTTTGTCTTCGTGTCCTTGTAAAATAGTTTGGCAGATGTGAAGAGCAAACACACTAGTACCACCCACAAGCAAATACCTTTGAAGCCACGTGCACCCTGTGAGCCTTTATCTCCCCGAGCTCCAAGTGGGCCAAATTCTCCTTTGATTCCCTTCAGGCCTGGTCTTCCTTTCAGGCCTGTCATGCCTTTGAAACCATCAACGCCAGGTGAACCTCTTGAGCCTTTAAGAAAGAAGGGGAAGAGAACTGTTACATCACTCAGATTTCTGCAAACTAAGTAAATACGAACCAGCAACACATGACTAAAATGGTATGAAAACTTCAGTGCAGCAGTACCTATTTTTTTGGTGCCTTGATGCCTACAGTAATCTCTGGGTCTGGGGACATCCACCTCTCTGAGAGTTAGTAGAGCTCCTGACGTACATGAGAGTAGAGCTCTCAGAGGTACATGAACCTGCTTCAACTGGCCAAAGATGAGATGTTGTGGAGATGACCAGAACTTACTGTATTCTTCTGAGAGATCAGTATAACCCCTCTCCGAGAGATGAACTTGAGATATGTACCTAGTTCCACAAAAGGTTTGTAGTCAGCCTGGTCTACATGTAGAGATACAAATCATGGGTCTAGGACTGGCTGGTCCTTTTTCACCAAAAATTCCCCTACTCTTTTCTAAACAAGAGAATGCTGTTTTACATGGGTAATGCTAAAAAACAGATCATAATTTCTCTCAAATGAGAGCTGATCAGTACTCCAGAGCTAGTCTTGTCCTGTCTTTCCAACTGATGAAATTACAATGCATTTTTAAGCACGCTTTGTGCTCAGCTTGGCTTCACATGGAGTTGAACTCTGTTGAAACTCCCTGTGTGGTGTAGGCAATGTGCATTACACATATGTGTTCTCTTGTGGCTGGCAGGTGAGAATCTCACCTTCTCAACATAACATTAGTATCCTGAAGTCACCATTGAGGTCTTGTGTCTGGCACTGCTCAGTTCACTGCTCCCAGCATTAAAAAACTTCAAGGCAATATTTAGGGAAACATCTCTTAAACTTCACTGAGGACAAATGGGACTAGGGTAAGACTTTTAGAGAGAAAACAGGAAGTACTCTATAATTTTTAAAAATGAAAACTTAAACAGCCATTGCTTTTCTAAATAGGGCTGCATATCACAAGCCAGCTGTGCCAAGCCAAACACAGGGGAAAATGGGCAGTGATTTTGGAAAATACTAGGCACATGATCCTAATTCTACTGTTTTAAATAGACCAGCAGAGAATGTATCTGGTTCATGTCTGCACAGACCAGCTTTGCTCACCTTTATCTCCTGGAAAGCCATCCATTCCCCTTATGCCAGGGGGACCAGTCACACCACGTATACCCGGTAATCCTGTGTGACCCATGTCACCTTTGTCACCAGACAGACCCTTCAGGCCCACGGGGCCAGGAAAGCCTTGCTCACCATCTTCTCCCCTAGCACCAGGTGGACCTGTTGTGTAAATGTGAGAACAGGGAGAGTAAAAAAAGGTTTGGACATAGATGATGATTTCATACAAGGTAGCTCAAAAGGGGGAAAATTGCTGTCCTACCAACTTCATATTGAAGAGGGGAAATTAGGATTTTTTCATCAAAGAACTGGAGAAATGATTGTAAAGATAAAGTAGCTCATCAACATGAACCAGCCTCACTATCAGTTTGTTTCCACGCCCACTTGCAACAGGACCTTCCTCTCCTCTTTAACTTAAGAATGAAGCTCCTTTTCCATAAGCCTACCCTCATTTGGTGGCTCCCTTTTTGCAGTCTGCCAGCAGCCAGTCTGACCTGACTTAGTAGGTGGCTGTAGAAAGAAAAGCAGCAGCTCTGCCTGTGAAGATCATCCCCAAACTTAAATGTCTGCTGTGGAAACCATACAGTTGCCCTCCCACAGAGGACTAACAAGAGGAATGACACAGCACTGTGTTACTTTCTCACCGAGAGGTCCTTGAGAGCCAGGCCCACCATCTGGCCCACGGTTTCCTGGTGGACCTGGGAATCCATGTGTTCCTGGTGTTCCTGGTAATCCCATCAAACCAGGGAGACCTTGTGGCCCTGGATCTCCTTTGGGTCCTGGCAAACCTGGGCCACCATCCAATCCTAAAAGACCAAAACCATGCATTAGAGAGCATCATATGTAGAGAACATGATTTTATATATTTCTGCTGTGTACACCCTAGGCTTCTAGAGTGTATTTTTACTTTGAAAATTCAGTGAGAACAGGAAAAGCAAATTAAAGGACTGGTCTTTAGATTTAAAATAATTGATGTTACCAGCAATGTTCTCAATATTTGCATCAGATAGGGGTTGATTGACCCTTTCAGATGAATGGTAACAATTTGGCACCATGTGGATATACATGCAGGTCTCTTTCAATTTTAATCCCAATCTTTCTATTTTAATCCCAATAATTCTGTTATTCCTAATCTTTCTGTCACATACCTCTTAGTTAGAAGTGAATCAAGCAGTTGACTGAACCACTGAAATAATGCTATGTATCTTTTCTAAAATGTTATAGGCAGGAAAAGTAACATTTAAGACAGATGGTGAGATCTGTGTTATTGTTTAGAAATTGTCATGTAAGGTTGTTACAAGGCACTGCTGTAAGACTGATACAAATTCCTAAGCAAAAAGGCCCTAATTTTATGTCACTTAATGGTCTGGGTGAAAAATGATGTCTCTACCATATACAAGCAAAGAGGTGTTAAGTTTTAAAAGATAATGCCTGTTTTTCACTCAGCTTGGAGAAGCAGCAGCATACAAATAGTACTTGTCATTTAAAATCCAGGTCAAGTGGATCTCCTTCTCTTTATTCAGGTTTTACATTAGTGTAGGTCCACTGGCTTGACCGTAGTTAAATGAGCTTTAAAACTGCGGTCACTTAAAGTGGGGTTTCTCAACAACAGCATACAGGCTTTAGTTTGCTATTCTGAGTGAAGTGGCAAAGGTGGTGGAAAGGAATTCCTAGTCATTTCATGTAAAATTAAAAAATTCATACTTGGAGAAAAATTCACATGCTATCTGCAGCCATTCTGTCAGAACCGTAAAATAAATCAAGAACAGACAAACTACTAACGCTTTTTATTTTCACTGTATTTTTACTACTGAAAAATTAGTTCTACAAAAATGCTTACAAAGAGGGTGCAAAGTCGCACCATACTTTTCGTTTTCAAACCAAATTGGATTTTGTTCCCTTTTCAGAGGTGTTAGTGATGTTTTCTGCCTTTTCTCAAACTTGTTAAGGGCCACAGAGCTGCTTTCATACTTTTCCTTTACTCTGGGGCTCTACTGCAGGTGAAACCAGCTCTCCTCACTTCAAATAACTCTGACAAGATGATGCTCTTCTTTATTTATTTTCATCAAAAGCCATGAGAAGGATATCCAAAACTAGTTCCTGTGATAAAACTTGCTCCCAGCTATTCACACAATTACTATTCCTTTCTCAGTTCCACATGGGGCAAGGGGGTAAACAGCAGTCCTAATTTAATTATGTGTCCAAATGCAATTGAAACTGCGTAGCAGGGTATGCTAAATTCCCACATATGCTTTTGAAAGTCCTTCGCAGGGTTCAGAGAGTGAAAAAATCAGATTTTGAAGAGAAACTCTGTTTTCTGCAGGGATTTTAGGGTCTGTGAAATAACAAACTAAAATGAGCACCCTGAAATTATAAAGAAGTATATAATATTATCTTTTTCTTATTTATGAATGCCCAAAGACTGACAAGATAAAATAGCTTATTAGCAGTTACCTAACTCTGTATCCTCTTAGTTAAAATTTACAAAGTCAGCACTACTGCAATGTGCTGATCAGCAAAGCCATGCAATACCCAGACACCTTTTGATGTGGGGAAAAAATCTCGGTGTTATTGCTGTACGTAAGTGAAAAGTCAGGATAATAACGACAGCACATTCCCTTAACTATAGTGAAAAAAAATAGCAGTACATCTGAAAGCTATAAAGATGAGCAAACTCTGGTATTCTACTGTTGTTGATTTCATGTAGAGCAGGATGAAGGACAGCTGAACATAAGCAAAGGATCTCCAGAAAGTGTTCAGAGGAGCCAGGCATGTTGGCAATAGCTGACACAGAAGTGGAAAGAATGGGAGATCATCAGGCACTGGGAATTGATAGTGGAGTCATCAGTACCTCTGATGCATCCTAACAGGGTCTCTTACTACTCTCACATCCCTACAGTTTGGCTACATTTGTATCACACTCTTACGCAGACCTTTCTTTATGTGAAGAAGCTGTTACCTCTAGTTCCTGGAACTCCTTGATCTCCTGGTGCACCTTTCAGCCCTGGGAAGCCGGGGAGGCCGATGTCCCCTCGAGAACCTGCTGCTGCTCCAAACACGTCACCAGGAAGGCCCTTTGCTCCTGGTACTCCTGGAGCTCCAGATTTTCCTGTAAGGCCTGGGTGTCCCTGCAGTCCAGGTAGACCATTTGGGCCTCTGTCTCCCCTGGGTCCAGTAAAACCTGTAAATAAAACAGGGACTAGGCATCACAGAGTTCTCTACAAATGCTGGAGTTTGAATCCTAGATATACCAACATGATGTCCCCATTACCACAAATGACAAGGTAAAGGCGTCTTGTGGACTGGAAAACTGGAGCTGGACTGAAAGTTAAGCCCAAGCATTGGTGAAGGATAGCTGGGGAAACTGCAGAAAATTGCTCCCTGTGGCCTGGGAGCCACATGGGAGACCTAACTTAGCAATTAGAGCACTTTGTAGAGCTTACCAGGGGAGACAGAAGTTCATAGTCCTGCCCTATGCTGCACAGAACCATGTTTTATTATGCATCCCTTGCCTGCAAACCAGGACGTGCATTAACTCTTTTGCTTTCTCTGTTGCTACTACAGATGCTGTAGATGAGTCTAGAGAACACTGTCAGGCCATGTGCTGCCTGAGGGCAAAGCACTACCTGGCACTGGATTTGGGAAAGTTTGCAGCACTTCAGAAT
The DNA here is from genome assembly GCA_024734555.1 of Trochalopteron elliotii. NCBI lineage: Eukaryota > Metazoa > Chordata > Aves > Passeriformes > Leiothrichidae > Trochalopteron > Trochalopteron elliotii. The sequence continues at coordinate 896,393 of JANPWX010000182.1, read as the reverse complement.
CTGTGATGACTTAGGTCTTTGAAATCAGATAACTCAAAAAAATTCCCAGAGAGCTCATAAATTAGGTTGCATCAATGTCTTCTGTAATCGGGTACAGAAACAACTCATTACCCCTTTCTCTGACCAAATAAACTTGGTCAATCACAGGGAAGTGGTAGCTTCTGGAGGTAATTCCTGTAATTCTTGCTGGACTGACTGTTGATTTGTGAACATACACACCCACTGCAGTTTATATGTGCATGCCACTGCATGGCTCACGTGTATGGTGGCATATGTGTAGGCTCATTTATGCTAATGTTGAAAAGAATTAAATGGAAGTACTAATACTATTATTTTCTTTCTTTTTCTGCATCATCATTATGAGTATAATGTACTTGGAATCTAAAAGAGCTTGTTATTGAATTTATTTATGAAAATTTAATGAATTTTTACCACTGCATTTATAATTTTGAACAATAAAGCAAGAAATACTTCTGGTTTTGAAAAGTAGTATTTTTGTCGAATGGCTTATTGATTCACTGTAGAAGGGAAGATAAGTGAAAATGTACCTAGAATCAGGTGTTTGTGTTTAAGTGACTGCAGTAAAAAGGTCAAAAGTATATAAAGAGTGACTAATTATTTCAAGATACCTGGAGGACCTGGGAATCCTTCCCGACCTGGATCACCTCGTGTACCATTTAGGCCTGGGTAACCAATTGGACCTGGATCACCTGGGAATCCTCTTGCACCTTTTGCACCTAAATTATATAAAAGAAAGTGCGAAAGTGTGATCTGAAGACACAAAACAGAAATGTGCATATAATGTAAAAAAAGATAGTAGTAAATATCATCAGGATGTGTATCTGGATGAAGAGATGAAAGATTAAAAAAAAAAAATTAATGGGGCTATACAGTAGCTCTTTAGAAGTATTCAAGACCTCAAAACATGGACCAAAAATCTAGGTTAAGTGTTTTTACAAACATGGATTAACCTGACTTAAAGACTAATGATACGGAGACTACTAGGGTAAAGATAATTAGTTGCACAGACTTTTGGAGCTTTTCAATATTTTGTAAATTAAGGCTTTTAGATTAAGGTCAAAAGGCAATGTCAAAAAAGAATGTTCACAGAAATGGGCACAGATGAGATGCTGTAGGAGGAAAAAAATTTTCCTTTCCCTGCTAAACTGATCACAGAACAAGAGCAGACTGGTTTAGATAACCAAGAAGAAGAAATGTAAGGCTAAAGGTTCGATCTAACAATCCCTCAAAATGAATACAAATTAACTAGCCTACTTACTATATTTGTAACATTACAGTTCTAGAGATTCCCTAGTAAAAGAAATTATGTGCCCTGAAAAAAAATGATGTGCCAGTTCTTCTGTCACTGACCTCTTGTTCATACTGATTTTTCTCCTGACAGCTAAAATGATACCTTTCTTCCTTGTGATACAGTATTTGACATTTCAGTAAGGGCAAATATTACTGTTTTTTAACTTCTCAAAACCTACAAGCATTTTGTAGGATTCCTTTGTTATGTTTCAAAAATTACACAATTTTTTTCCATGCAATAGTTTTATTACTTGAATCTCATTAATTCACTGTACTACAAGATCAAGATTTTTTGTAAAGTTCTTTGAAAATAATTCTTGTGGAATGCTTTGTTCCCCTACCCTCCCCAGCACTTTGAACTTAATAAGTTCCCAGCTCAGGCTTGAAGGTCAACAACATGCTTTAATTTAAAATGTTGTTGCTTAGCATCACCATGAATTACAACTCATTTATTCATTACTGAAAGCAAGTTTCTCTCCACCCCTAACTATGACAAACCAAGGAAAATATCACTTGGATTTTAATACTTTTTTCCACTTTAGTTTTCTGAAATTTATATTATTTAACCCCGATTATTTGTAGTTTTAACTATCATCTGTGAAGGGGAGAAGGAAACACTTAAAAAGATGAGAAGTGAGGTGCACATAACCAGCCAATGCAGTGTGCATAATATTTCACTCTGCTGTACAGGACTCTTCAGTGCTGTACAGGACTGTTTTTCTCTCCCTGATATGAAAAGTAACTTCTCAGAAAGAAATCAAAAGGAAAATCTTAGGCTTTCAGGTCTCAATGAAAAACTCCAATGTGCCTCTTACCCAAATGGCATCTTGGTCTTGTTTCCCATCTGCAACAACTGATTTTTATTAATTCTGTTTAGTATTGCACTAATTAAAAAGCCATGTGAGAGAAAGAATGTGCAGAGGGAGAATACAACCACTGCTTACCACATATTTCAGTAATTCATTATGTGATGTTAGCTGGTGATAACACATTGAGCCAAACAGCAGTGCAAAAAAGGTTTGTATTTTGGCCAATGTAATGTTTGGTTTGCAGACGTTTTAGCTGCTTGAGACAAAGAACGGCTTAAAAATTTTATTGCACAGCAATTGTGTAGCTCTTGAGACTCCTGAATAACCAAGATGAGACTCAGGGTGGTCTGCATGTGTTGCCAGGAATTTCAGAGGAACACAAAGACATGAGGGTGGCAGACTATAAAGACAACTCCTTGATTGATACACTGTGTGCCATTAGCACCTGAGGGACTTGATTGTCTACAGAGGATCTCCATGCTGCCTGAACAGAAGGTGGGAAATCTTCTGGACAAACAACATCACTCTAAGTGGACAATGAAAATGGTGTAAAGGAGGTGTTGGTGCTTTTGTGTGGGTCTGGCAATGTGGATAGGAACGATACTCCAGACAACTCAATTGAGAAAACTACGGCAAAAAGAAGCTGTGAAAATGTGTCCTTTTCCTCACAGGCTTCTGGTTCCAGAATTGCCTTAGACTTGAAAGGCAGCACAGAACAGAGTTCTGCACTGGGCTCTGCAAGGGGCCCTTCCCAGGTGTTGGAGAGAGAGGATGAAAAACAAGTCTTAAAAAAACCCAAGAGTCTTAAAATTACGAAAGCATGCAAGCTAACAAAGGCAGAGAAAGATCTGTTAAAGAGCTAACCAAGAATACAAAATGTAAAACACATGAACCAGCATCACTTGTGTTACAGCACTGTTACAGCTGGGAGTTAAATCTGACTGTACTCACTAAAAGAAAAACCTTCAAGCTCATATGAATGAAAGAATAAACAAACCATCATATTCAGAAAAAAGCTAGGAATACTGCAAAGAAAACAAGAAGCATTGATCCTAGCAACAAACTTAGGCACTAGGAATAAGGAAACACAGGTAATCTTTCATCAGAGATAAAATTTTCCCTTTTAAGATCCATTAGTCTGTGATAATTCAATTCATCAATCCATGTATGCCATAATAAACCTTGTGCTGAAAAAAGAAAAAAAAGAGCTTGACTTTATCATTTATACTCCATATCTCTAAATTTGGCTAAAGCACAGGGGTATAGAAACAGATGCATCAAGAATTTTACATTTCCCAAAATCTGAAGGACCCAGCTATGGTTTTTGTCAGTATCTTTACAGCTGGTGACGAGAAGGATTTATTGAAAACCAGTTTCATTGCTGAGGCTGGGAGTATGTAAGTTTATAGGAACCACTGGTGCTGGTCAGACATTCTTCAAGGTCAGCCATTAATTACGACCACTCATCATGCTTTGCCCATGTGTCTGAATTCCATCTCACATAGTTCCTCAGGCTCTGTCCTCACCTCCTCTTCCTCTTGGAAGGAGGTGGGGACTCTCAGTGCTGGGGAGGCCCAGGATGACCAGATGGCCCCTGGGCCAGGGGGACCAGCTCTGCAAGGCAGGTGTGCGTGGCTACAGACAGAAGAGCCGTGTTGTGTCAGCCAGCCTGGCCCATGACACTGAGCTGCATCACAGACTTCAGGATAACACTTGCTGAAGGCACTCTGTACATCACTGGAGAGGAACAGTGAGAAGGATCTGTCACAGTCCTCCTTTTATCAAAGTCTTTTATCACCCTGCTCTCAGGGGACAGGATTTGCCTTGTGAGGTGTGCAGTCAGCTCTAGGAGACCTCAGTACACTCTCTACCACTCAGCTGTAGGCTCTGTATACCCTTACTTGCACATGGAGAATAGCAAACAGGCTGTCCTTTCTGCCTTCTGTTTCATGGCTGACATTCATTAGCAAAGGCAGGCTTAGTTCAGGAATGGTGAAGTCACCTGGGCTGCACAGCGCTTAGATCTCTCTAGCAGGGTCAGGTTAATGCTGTGTTCCAATGTGATTTCTCAAACTTGCTGTCTGCTAAGGCTCAGTTATAATCAATATGGCAAGATACCCTTCAAATGTAGTGTATGTGGGAAACACAATATGGGTAAATAAACATTACTAAACATTACCTGTGGCTCCTGGCAGTCCTGGCTTTCCTTGGGATCCCTTTGGTGGCCTTACACAGCCTGCACCTGCAAACAAAAAACCAAGTTAGTCGCACTATACGTGCTCCTATGCTCCCTCTCCATGTCTCTGGGCCTGCAGTTGAGACAATTTTATTAAAACAGGTAAAGGAAATTAACAAGCAAACTCCTCATTTGAAAAGAAATTTTATTCTTCATTGAAAAAACAATTGGTTATGGGTGGCATTTTCAGGGGAGTGCTCAAGCTGATCTCCACCCCAAGAGCTGCTCTTCTGCCTATTTTTCAGGGGCTATGGTGGCAGATCCAGTTGGACCAGCATGGGAAGGGTAGTCCAGCCTCATGGATGACTGTATTTTTCAGAATAAGAGAAATGCTTTGTTTCCCTACAGGTGATTTATACCCATGAAGCAATCAAGCCAATTTTTGTAAAAATCTAAGGGTTTTTTTTCTTATATGTCATGTTGTACTCAAAATCTTCACTCAAAGTTCTTCAAAAAAAGTTGCTAAAATTTTCTTGGGCACCTAATTTCTGGTACCGTTTTTATAGACTGCACAGTAATCATACAATAAACACTCAGGAGTGATGAAATAAAGAATCTCTGAACTGTAGAGCTAAAAGTGCAATAATTTTAGAAAATGTTCAATTTGATTAATTTAGTTTAGAGCTACATAGAGTATATGCATAGTTATTTGTGACCTAAAGTTCAAATAGTTTACAACCAAGAGCATCCAAAGCAGTCATCAGAAAGCAAGTATCAACCCATAAAAGCAGCATAATACTAAAAAATATATTCAAACCCTTTTTATGTACAGTACCTGACCATATTGGTTCGGTTGCATCTCCTCTAGGAAAGTCTTCAATGACCTGCCCACAGTCTGTGAGCAAAGAATTAGAAAACACAATTATTATCTAAAAAAGAAAAATTGCAAAAAGACAAAAATGTTCTCAATCCAATCAAAATGCCTATAAAACCAGCAGATAATGTATTCTCTTGTGTATTATGTACACATACCACACAAATTATTTGCTGTAACATAGTGAACACTCTATCCATACATTGATTAGATCCAGGCTTAAAACCTATCCTGTCCAACTTAGGAGGCTGTCCCAAGCACTGTGTAAGGTTGACATGTGCTTGCTTTAGTTTGAATATTCTGCCAGGCTTCTCGAAGTGGAGGAATAAAACTCTGAGCCTGAGCTCTTCTGAATGTAGCCCTGGCATTGCTATGCTTGGAAGGCACTTGAAAAGCTGCAAAAATACTAGGAGGAGCTCTGGAGGCTGGAAACATGATTTTCTCTGGTCAATTAAAAGATTATGTTGGATGGGAAAAATCAGAGAAAACCACCTGTGCGATTTCCAATGGCAGGACATTGCTCCACTGCCTCCAACTGCTTGAAACCTGAAAAATGTTACTTGCTGGTACTAATACATTAATTCATGCTATTTCAATACCTGACATGAAACTACTGGGACTTCTGAAGTATGTCCTTTTTTAAGATTTCTGGACAATACCAGCATTTCCTTTTACCCCACATAACTCCCACCAAGCTGTCCCTTTTCAACTGTGCCCTATATAAATGCTGCACACAACTCAGTGCTGATGTCCCATGGCTCTGATGTAAGACAGAGTGGTGTCTCTTACCTAGTTGGCCAGGCTCTCCTGGCAGACCAGGCAGACCTGGAGATCCTGGGATTCCAGCTTGTCCTTGGTCACCTGGAGGACCTCGGAACCCTTTTGGACCAGGAAATCCTTCACCTGGCAGGCCTGCTTCTCCTGGAAAGCCCTTTGGGCCTAATTCACCTGGATAACCAGGATCACCAGGGAAACCTCTGATAGCATCACCCTGTGGGAAGTGAATGGAGGTGATCACTCCTGACTTTGCTGAGAAACAAATGCAACTCAAACAGTTGAACTACTCTCATGAATAACATCTTATAGGCAGTAATTTCTCAAGTGTTGCATCCCAGCTCTGAAAGAAACTCTGAAATCAGCACTGAAAAGAAAGTTTTTTTGAAATAACCTGACTTTAATGTAGACCACATGGCAGTAAGGGCATGAGAGAAGTGCTCCTTGAGGGAACATTCCCCTAAAAACGTTGTCCCATGAAAAAAGCATTTGGACAATATGAATCAGTGTTGTGGAGGGGCTACTGGTCCTTCCTGAAAAGCTGCAAGTGGGTTTGGGGAGACCAAATGCATTGTTAGAGATATTCCATGGTGGCATTTACTTCTGAGATAAGCTGACATAAAAATGCACCCAAAAGATTTTTTCTCTGTCTGCACTCCTAGTGATATTTCTATACTACTGAATCAACATTTTACAAACATCATTAGAGAATGCTTTTCTATCTTCAGAAGCAATATGAAGTACCATCTTCACTGGTAGGAAAAGTGCTGTGGTCTAGAGTGCCTAGTATATTTCTTGCCCATCTTCACATACGATATATGAGCATCCCACTGGTTCAAAACATCATTTATGATGGGCCACAGGAATTCTTCTTGCAAGGTATTTAATTTTGCCTATAGAAGGAAGTTAGAAAATGAACAAAGACTACTTGTCTAATTTCTAGATAGCTACAGCCGGTTAGGTGAGTTGCTATCAAGCAATACGATGACATAACGTGCACTTTAAGGACATAAAATTGCAGTAAATTTTGCTTTTCTTCAACACAGTTGTACCAAAGCCATTGAAGTTCAGTCACAAAGAATCTCAGACTCTACTAGAAAGAGTCACTAATAAAGGAGCCTGTGGGCCTGATATTTCTGAGTCTGAAAGATTTTTAGCTTGCTAGCAGCTGCTAACTTTTTCCCAAGGAAAAATTTCCCAAGAAAGTTTCTTCTCAAAACAATCTTGGCAAAAACCTATCCTTTCTCAAAACAATCTTTTTCCAGGTGGTGTTTTGCTGTTTTTCTAGTTAACCAATGGGATTAGAGAGGTGTTGTTCCTATTCACCAATCATATTCACCAACCATCACCAAGACAATAAGTCTGTATCGGAACACCTCATAAAAGGTAGCAAGAATTAGAAAATAAAGCCTTCTTTTTCTATGCTCTTTCTCTTCTGAAATATTTGGAGTCTTTCTTTCATGTCCTACAGTGACAGGTGTCACCACTTGTTGTTTAAGTAAAATGAAAATAAAAGTGAAAGATTTTTCTAAAAACCCTGAAAGTAAACCTGATGCTTAATTTATCAATAACCAGCAAACCCAGACTAATTTTGCATCATTATCTGTGAAAGAAGGACAGGCTGGTGATGGTAACCCCGCAGAATTAAGTGCATTAGTAACTGGGTGTGGTGTATTTGCTGTATTTGCTCCTTACCGGAAGGCCGGGCTGTCCTGGCAAACCATCCAATCCATCTCTGCCTGGGAAACCATCTTCACCCCTGATTCCAGGCAGCCCAGGATCTCCTCGGATACCTTTGGTGCCTAAACAAGACCTTCCATTGTGAGATCAATCTTTCATTAATACTAAAAATAATAGGAAAATACAGGTGATAAGAATTCTCACTCTACCTTTTGTAGTTATGTGTAAAGAATCTCCCTTTTCTCCTTTCCGTCCAGGAAATCCAGCTGGACCCGAAAATCCCTGGTGTTACACACATTAAAAAAACCCCCAAACAAACCAGAACTGCTTAAGAAACAAGCATCAAGATTTGCATTTCTACTGTCCTGCTTAAAAAACAATCCCTGAATTTTACTGCTTTCCTGTTACTTTCTGTGAACAATTTCCTCTTCAGTAATCCCATTCTTGTGCAGAACCTTTATTAATATATTCTAACAAGGCTCTATGGCATGGTAGAGGAGATTCTGCATGAGGATGGGACACCTATGGCTTTCCATGAGCTGGAGTCCTGGTGTCTGCTGTTGCAGAACTGCACTGCAGAAAACATGGTGAATTACTGTGTTAGCCACTAAAGAAAATTCCCATAGCAACTCTTTGCCACCTTAGAAAAAAACCTTAGGGTTCTACTGACATGTAATTCCTCCCGTGCACCACTCCCAAGGAGAAGCTCACTGCTGGCAATGGATTGGGATTCACAGCACCATTCTGGGGCTGAAAAGTAGCATCACCTTAATTTACCAGACAAGAACTTGGGCACAGAGGGATTAAGTGACCAAATCATTTAAATCAAATCACAGACCTGTGGGTAGGTTTTGGTTAGAAGGGAGTGCTGGAGGTCTCTGGGCCAGCACTTGGAGATAAAGCAGGCTGCTCAGGGCCTTGCCTAACCATGCACTGAAAATCTCCAAGGAGGGAAACTTTCTCTCTTGCAAAGACAAACTGTGGTGAAGCTAATGACCAGTCTCTGGCATTCTTGATTCCTTGGCATAATGTTGGAACCTCCTCCTGAACAGGCCATCTGAAAGTGAAATTTCTAGCTGCTGGCCAAGAGCCTTGCAATCACGGAACCAAATTCATATCCATGGCATGTGCCAAGGCCCAGAGGTTACAGGGTCATTTACTACTGACTGTTTTATGCCACTTAGCTTTAGTTCTGAATAATTACACTCATGCTCACTAAAATACAAGTTGTGCATGTCAGGTTTTCCTCAGCCACCTCTTACTGAATTCCAGGGCAGACACTGAATGAAAGGGATGTACCTGATAAATTTATTTTTTGTTTAAAATACTCCTGTGCCAAACATTATTTAAAAGTGTGCCTCTGGCACCACTATATTTTATTGACATTCTGGGTGAAAAGCGTGTAAAAGTTGTATCTCAGCTGCAGGTAACCATAACAGTATAGGTTTGCACTTCTGTTAGTCAAAAGAGTGAGATTAGTTTTGATCATAAGCATTCTGCTTTACCTGGGACATATTTGAAAACTGCATTTTAATGATGAGTGAAGCCAATCTGTACTCCATGGTAAAGTTGTTTCTTTTGGACATTGATGTTTTTCAGATTTTTCAGGTTTTTTCCTTTTCTTTTTCAAAAGAAATTATGTTGAATTACTGCATTAACACTGCACTAATAGCATGTTCTTCACATTGCTATTTTTTTCATTCTCAAGATTTAGTTGTTATGTATAATACAATTTAGCACAGAGGTATTTTCAAAATATTTTTCAGCTGCTTCTAATTTCTCTTTTTCCACAGAAAAAAATTCCCTTTGCTTGGGATAAAACTTTATTTTCATTAAACTGACACAGATTTTCAATTTTTTCATGACTTCTAGAAAGTATAGCTTTTCATAAAAGTATTTTGAATTATTGCAAAAAAATCTACCTTTTCTGCTTTTTTTTAAATACAGCCATAATAAGGTCAAAGTTTAATTTATTATATTTTAATTCTCCAAAATCCCAGATTTCAGATAGTTGTGAGCGAGCTTGTGTTTTTTTGATGTTCAGAAGAGCCTAAAGTACTAACTGAAAACACGTTTGCCCTGACATCTTTGGACTTTACAATGGTATGTAGTGATAGAAAAAGAAGAATGGTTTTAAACTGAAAGAGAGTAGGTTTAGATTACATATTAGGAAGAAATTCTTCACTGTAAGGGTGGTGAGGCACTGGAGCAGGTACATAGACTTAGAAGAGTTGTGGATACCCCATCCTTGGAAGTGTTCATGGCCAGGCTGGATGGGGCTCTGAGCAACCTGGTCTAGTGGAGGGTGTTCCATCCCATGGCAGGGGTTTGGAACTGGGTGATCTTTATGATCCCTTCTAACCCAAAGCATTCTACAATTCTTTGATAAACATCATCACCTTTTGGGTCAGCATTACAAAGGATTTATTCTAAAATCTTAAGAGATATGACTGACTAAAGCCAGTTCTGCCTGTGAGAAGGCATGATGCAGTTAGCACACCACACAGTACAGCACCTCTGTGAATCATTAACAAACATGCTGTTATAAGTAAAGCCCTTTCCTCAATGTTACTGAATAGTGTTTTTTAGAAAGACTATATTGTAAACAAGAACCTTACATTTTTTCAGTTTAACATATACATCCTATAAGCAACAACCTCAGATTACTACTGGAGCTGTTTCCTTTCTAGATGGTCAGATCACACTTAGTACTACAGAAGCTTAGAAAGGGTTATGCTTTCTTCAGATAGAAGGTGGGCTTTGGTTTATGGGAAAATCTTTCACTCTCCCCAAAATTTCCTATTTTCACTTTCATCCTAGCAATGTTTGACCTTCAGTATTTTATAGATAACCTCCTGAGAGCTACTGAAGTGGGACGGAAGGGAGGGAGGGAGGGAGGGAGGGAGGTGCTGCGTTCGGAAAGTTC
>JANPWX010000182.1:773251-885476 GCA_024734555.1 Trochalopteron elliotii | reverse complement strand
AGGAAGGAAGGAAGGAAGGAAGGAAGGAAGGAAGGAAGGAAGGAAGGAAGGAAGGAAGGAAGGAAGGAAGGAACTTTTCATACTTTTCATATTTTTTTCATGGAGAATAGCTTGAGGTTTTAGATTTTTTTCATAGTAGGCATATAAAACTAAGCAATAAGGAAATAGCTATCTCACTTTTGCTCCAGGGTAGCCAGGAAGACCATGTGGTCCTTGATCACCAGGTTCTCCTTTCTGTCCAGGCTGGCCAGGGGTTCCTGGAAAGCCAGGAGGGCCACGGGGGCCAGTAGAGCCCCTTCGGAGTTCCTCACCCAAAAGGCATGTAGTGCAATCCCCTACTTCACCTAAGGAAAAGATTGGAATGGAAAGAGAGAAAGCTCTAACAACAACAAACAGATGTGCAGCTGTATCCATCTTATATATAGACTTGAGAATACCTGAGTAGTTTCTCAAATACTTGAGAAAACGACTCCTCCTTTTTTTCTGACAAGAATCCAACACAGAATTTCTTTATCATGTTAGCCCCAGATCAAATTCATCAGTCCTCATGCATGTCAGAGTTCAATAAACCCGGACTGAACACACTGGGGCTTTACATAAAGCATAACAGCAGATCATCTATTGAGTTATCTGTTATAACCTACCTTTAGGTCCTTTTTGTCCTCTTGGCCCAGGGAAACCTTGTATACCAAATCTACCTGGTGCTCCCTCTCGTCCTTTTAATCCAAAGAGAGGACCTAGAAGTATAATTAAATAAAAATATAAATTCATCTACTGCAGATTTACTCTTTTTCATTCCTATTTCTTTGAGCTGCGATGCATTTTCCTGTTTCCCCTAATGCCACTTGCAGTCTAACCCAGCCCGCTGTGATGCACTCCCTTCTCTCTTCCTCTCTCCATCTTCTGAGAGCATCTCACACTCATTCTCAGTAACTTCCATCTGCTGTGGCAGACAATCCTTGCCATTCTTTGCTCTCTCTAACACTGAATTCCTCCTCTCAGCCCAACCTACTCTGCATTAGCACAAATAGCCTGCTCTGGATCACCACCTGCACATCCTTTTCCCCGTTCTTTCAAATGTTGCCAGGACTGTCTAAAAATCACGCAAACCTTTTCTTCACTGATGAATGTACATGACTTCTTTGCGTGTCCTCCCCACCTGTCATTTCATTTCCATTTCATTTCATTTCATTTCATTTCATTTCATTTCATTTCATTTCATTTCATTTCATTCTGTCAATGTCTCACTTTGCCCTGCTGTCTTTAAAATAATCAGAGATGTTCCTGTGAGTTCTCATCATCTCTCTTTCTTTATGCACTTACCAGGGGCTCCAACGGGGCCAGGCGGACCGCGAAGTCCTGGTGTGCCATCCTTACCCGGAAGCCCAGGTGGTCCCACAAAATAAGCAGGAGATCCTATTTCACCCTTTTCACCTTTTGGTCCCATTTCTCCAGGTAAGCCTGGTTTATCCCCATCCCCTGAAACAGAACCACGGAAGAAGTTCAAAACAATTTCTTAACAGTGCTGCCCAAAGAGCTGTGATGTAAGAGAAGATAAAGTTCATACAATTACATCTAACATGCCAGGGAAAGTGGACATATTTAATATGGAGCAAAAATGGTAACTGCACTTTTCAGGTGAGGAAATCAATAGCAGTCACAGAAACAAGGCTCTGTCATCATCTCTATTACAGTAATTTTGCAAGAGTCCCATTGGTCCAAAGGAAAATGCTCCTCTCTTTCTTTGCCCCCCCCAGTTATTACCTACTAGTCTGCACTGTGTATCACATGATCAGCATAAAAATTTTCCCCACTCTGACTATGTATCAGTCAAAACTGCCTATGAAGTTATGCTGTTAGAATATATATTACTGGGGTATTACCATCAGAAAATCCAGGAAGACCAGGCAATCCACGATCTCCCTCCTCTCCTGGGTCTCCTGGCAGTCCAGAAACACCTGGGAAGCCTGGATCACCTCGTTCACCTGAAAGACATACCCGATTCCACAAAATGTGTTAGTGTGATGCTGTTCTTTGTAAAAAAACAAGTATTAGAATCTTCAAGCGCTTTGGAGCAGTAGAGTTTATAACAGTTTCTAAAATGTAGCTTTAGAAACGGACAGACCAGAATGCTGTGAAGCCACCAAGCCCAGGAAGAAGGATACTATCTTTCACCTTTTACTATTACAGCTAGAGCTGCATTACTCCTGGGAAGCACAGAAGAGCAGTTCTCTGAGGAGACCCCCTCTTTTTCCTACAGGAAGTTTCTACTGTAACAGATGTGTGATATGTGAGTTTTCCTTTGCTTCCCACTACCAAAAGCATCTGCCTGGGCCCAGCTATTGCCTGCAGAAAGTATCGTGCTCTTATATCACTTATCTTGATCAGTGATAGTAGAGGACATGTGGTGTGTTCAGCCCCCTGCCTGCTTCTTTCTCTCTCTACACAGTCCTTCCTGCTTCTAAATGGTTGGCAGAGTATTCAGGGTGATTTGACCGATGTTTTGGGCCTCTTGCCCCCTTTCTCTGGGAGGAAGGGAACCATTCACTGCTAGTCTCTCTGGCTTTCAACAAGACTAGTAAACACTGTGGTATGAGGACAAAGGCCAAGGCAATGGCATGTGATCACTCTTGCTGTTTGCTGGCACCTTCCCTTGAATAGTTTTGGCCTTGGCAAACTGCTATCATCTTTTATGTGTTTCTAGTCTAGCCATGCAGAGCCACCACAGGTCTGCAAAACAGCTGACACTGGGTGCTACAAGCTCAGTGAAATTATCACAATGGAAATTTGTCAATTTAAAAAAGGAAAAAAAACCTTCTTATATTCCTCAAGGCTTTTTAAATGTTTGGGTTTCTTTCTTTTTCTCTTTCTTTCTTTCTGTCTGTCTGTCTCTCTTTCCATTAGAGGACAGGAATGCTGTCTGCTGTGCTGCCACTACTGCGCTTTATCCAAAGTCTGAAACAGGACACAGAAGACAGACTCCCATTCTTCCTTTCACTGGACAACAAAGTCACATGCTTTTTTGCTTTTCCTTCTCTGTGGATACAGGCATGCATGGAAGCCTTTTGCATAGCAATCCAGCCTCAGTGGGAGAGACAAAGAAACCACCTGCCTGCAAAAAGGTGATTAGGGCAGTCTCTTGGAAGGCAATTACATGTTCTGGAACACTTTAGCAAGCACATTTTTTTTAGAAGTTGAATTCTCAGAATGTCATGCTTTTGATCTATGCAGAAGGTAGTAAAACAGCTAAGATAAACAATTGAAGCAAAGAAGATGTACCTTTCCTTGGGATGCGGGAAGGAAAATAGGAATCTGGCCCTGGCGCACCCATCTCACCAGGCTCCCCCTATCAACAGAAATTGAAGCATCACACCCAAGCATATTATTACAGAGAATTTTAAAATGAAAAGGTATGCCCATGAAATGCAAACCCCCAAATTCCCAAAGGCACAGATATGACATTTAAGAAACCTCAAAGATGTCAAATTAACAAACCACAGAACCTGTTCTACAATGACAACAGACACAATTGCTACTACATGATGACAGAAAAGGAAAGAAGGCAAAATGACATCTGGCTTATTGCTTCTAGCAAATGAAATTAAAGCACTACCTTGCTTCCTCTGGGACCATGGCCACCAGGTGGACCATCAAATCCTGGAAAACCCTGAAATACACATAAAAATTATTGACTTTTCTGTTATCAGAGAGAGACTAAAATTATTTTGTCTGTAGCAATTCCTCTAACACCAATAAGATTCCTTGTGGTTTGATGTTCCACCTCTTGGACCATGCCTAACTGTTGCCAAAGGCCAGAGGGACCAGCTGTGCTGCAGGCTCTGTCACCCCTGGCAGTGGTGCAGATGGAAGGAGCACCTACACTCACACCATTCCATGGATGCTGCAGGGTGCAGGAAGAGAAAAGGGGATTCCCTCCATGCCAGTGGACCCTGAGACACATGGGCCAGGCAGTCAGAACACATGAGCCTGCTGCAAGAGAACTAAAGTCAGAATCATTACAAGTAGACATATTTTCACTGGAATGGAAACAGTGAGTGGTGAAATAGCACTGAAGTACACAGGTCCTTTTTGCTCTTTTCCAGGTGGCTGGAGACTGTTTGGCTGAAGAAGGGCTGAATGAGAAGGACTCAGAAGCAGCCAGATTTTAGAGATGCTGACCCAGGTGAGGCCATCTCTTCTGTGCTTTACTCAGCTCTTTGACAACTTTTGCTCTCTACAGAAAATGTTTATATGCACTCTGGAAAGAGACTGGTGTTAAAAAGTCATGCTTTTAGTAGAAAACAGTGGCTAGATCAACAACTGATGTCAGTTAACACAGTTTTGCTGAAACTAGTAGTTTTGTATAATTCACATTCATAATTAGACTATTAGCCAACTTTTTAAAATCTCTGCATCTCTCAACTTTCACAGTGGGTACAACGGTTACCCAGAACTTGAGTGTTAATAACCAGCTCTGTAAGTCACTCTTGAAGCAGTTTTGAAGCACTAAAAGTACCACAGCTCTCAAGAAGATGCCTCAAACCCGATCACATGTTTCAGAGACTTTTCCATAATGGCAAGTGTACATCACACCAATGGAAAAAGAGCCTCTTGATTATCAGGTGTAAAATCTCTTTACACTAGGTGGAGCTGGTGGTCTAAAAGCAAAGCCAGCAGCTTCCTACTTAACTGCAGGTTCATCCGTGTGCTAGCAGGACTTAATCAACCTTCTTTCTTTCTTAAGAATAAAATCACTCAAAAATCAACAAAAACGAGGTTGCGAATAGCACATAGAATAGGGTGTCCTCTCTCACATACACATTATACAATGATAGTCCATGCAAACCAATGTACCTTCTGCCAAAATTATTGCCAAGATTCATCCTCAAAAAGCTTCAGCCACTGCTCACATCTGATTGGAGCATGAACCCATAATAAGGTCAACCAGTGGGCTTTAATGGGTTTTGCATCAGCCTCTCCATGTATGTATTACTAACAGCAATTCCCTTCCACACCACCAGGACTGAATAGCTGTGCAAATGTTCTTTTTCAGATTTCATGTACTTTCAAGTCCCATGTGTTTCATGTTATTATTGTTATGCCTTGGTGGCAGGACAAATCTTTAAACAACTAAAGATGGCAAAGCATGGAAAAATCGTGCATCCCACAGCTATTTACCTCATGGAAGAGATTTCTAATGCTGACTGAAGAAGCCTTTTTCTGAGACCAAACAGAAAGTCTCTGTCTGACAGAATGCTATTTTAAATGTTTGGGTGCGTTTCCATGGGAACAGAGATTTAACTGGTATATTTATCAGTTTCCATCTCTTCTCCCTTTGTGATATTCAAGATAACTGTACATGTCAACCACAGAAAGCTATTCAAAAAAGTTTCTTCTTGTAGCAAGAAAATTACAGAAATCATAATCACAGTAATTAGAACAATGAAAGTGACACTTCCCTGTAGTGCTCTCAAAAGATGCTCATGGATTAAGCAAAACTGGACTTTAATCATAGGGTAATCTTTTTTTCTCACTGATGAGAAAAATAACTGACTCAAAATTAGAGTGATGGATAAACCCAGATGATATTTGTTAGACTACAGCTAGTGTAATTGCAGGCAGAATTTGTCCTCTACAGTTTACTTTTCAGACAGATTGTCTACTTATGTGTTAGAAACAACAGTCTTGTATGAAATACTCACTCTTTCTCCACTGAGTCCTGGAACACCAGTGACGCCAGGCAGTCCCTATGAAGGTACAATAAAATTAACAAAATAAAATGACATTCCAACATCCTCATGACAAAGAACCATTATTATTTCTTAGATAAAATAAATCTAACAGCTTGAAACTCTAACAGTCACACTTCAGATATGTTTTCAATTAGATTTTTGTATGGTGCAAACAGTACAAGTCTGAAATCTAATCTGGTATGTTATTTTTTATCTCTTAATCAATACATTGTAAATTCACCATAAAGATTTTAAAGATGACTGAGATTTTTTTAAAAAATGTATTTTCAGTACTGTTCTCACTGCATTTAAGCACTTCAGAAACACTGCCCCAAAACAAGCAGTCATAGATGCTACAAGGAAGCATTTGGATTAACTTTTGTTTGACTCCACAAGTGGAGTCAGACTCACGTTTCTCATGTCAGACCTGTTTTAACCATGGCTTGCAGACAGTTCAGATAGGAACAGTGAAGTACAGTCTGTGCTGAGCACAAGGACTGCAGCTGTGGTTAGTGAGCACAGCCTCAGGTGAGGGATGCACAAGGCTTCCCAGGGATGGCACAGGCACATCTTGCCATTCTTTGGCACACCTGTGAGTCCCATGGGGCCTCCTCCCACCACCATTTCAAAACGGCCTTTTTGCTTTCCTGCTTCAGGCAGTTCTGAGCTGGCCAAACCTACTGATGTGAAGAACTATAACTTCTATGATCTGTTCATCAGTGTTTTGTTCCAGAAGGCAAACTCTCAGCTCAGATCCACACATTCAGTTGAGTGAATTCTACCTTTAATAAGTGACTCACCCTTTGTCCTGGGTAGCCCATTACCCCTTCTTCACCTTTTTCAAGAGGAAAGAGAAGTACACCCTAGGAAAGATTGCACGTCAGTTCAACATATTTCTTCATTATGTGCAAAAAAATTGCAACACTGTTTTATGGAAGCCGAACAGGAAGAAAGCATCATTGTAAGACATGGATAATCTAATAATAGCTGCATGTGAAAGAACTGTTGTCCTAAAAATTAAGTGTAACATGCTTGCTTCATTACAATAGCAGGAGCAGGCCATTAGAGAGAAGACAGTGTCTCCCTCCTATCATCTCCTTTATTTCTTCTGTGTCTGCAGCTGAAGAAGAGCCAAAGTAATTATTCAGCTACATAACCAATTAAACAGCTCAGCTTATGCCCAAACTGTAGTTTCAGAGAGCTATTTGGCAAACACAGGCATGCTGCTATGCATCCTACTGTACAAAACAAAAGAAGCAGAGAAACACATATCCTCTTTTGCTACATCAGCATATAATCTACAGATTTTCCTAATGAGTAAAAAAAAATCCTATATGTGTAAAATAGGACCAGCAGCTGAAGAACTGGCTAGCAACCACACATGGAGGGTATCAGGGCTCACAATGTGACCTTCTCCCATAACCTTGTGGAGCTGCTGACCAGACCATCTGAGAAAATAAAGCTCTGCAAAATGCTCAGTGAGGCATCCCTGCTTGGTAGAGACTGTGTTTTAAACCCCTCTGGGAAGTCAAAAGGAACCACTCAATGGCAAAGCTATTTAGTCAGTCTAGAGGCTGTCTGTGAGTTATAACTAAACCATGTTCAGTCAAGCTGGGTTGACAGCTTTACACAATACAGCAACATATGGGATTACTGCCCACTTACTCAACAGATCTAAAAAAACCATGAGACAAATAGTCTGTATGTGTTGGACAGTAGGCTAAAAAGAACTGAAAAATATTCCATACATTCTTATTTAATGAAACTTAGTAACATTTTAAAACACAGATCATAAGAATAAGTAAAGAGATCTACTAATTAGATCTAATAAATAAGTAAAATTAAAAATGTGTGAGGGAAAGACTTGAAATTTCAATAATCCAGTAAGAGAACAAGTGATTGTGCTGTGGAGTTATTACACATCAAGTTGTTCAGTTTTTCTGAAGCATTAGAACTGGTGTCTCTGCTTGTAACACATCTATATTGCTCCATATCTATATTGCATCACATCAGTGAAGAATGCACAAGTATTAACTCCGATATCACTATTTGACTTGGTTCTTCTCCACATGACTTACTGGAATTCCAGCATCTCCTCTTGGTCCAGGGTCTCCTCTTTCACCCTAACAATAAAGAAAAAGTATTCAGATAGGTTTGACATTCCCATTTATATTTCAATAACTTTTATACAACACAAAATGACTGATCAAAAGGAAAAACACTACTCTTGTGCTGTTCTTTATTCATACACTTCTCATATGAAATGAATGCTTTCATAAGAAGTTTTTGAAGTTGCTTTTTAAAGAAATATTTGATAATTTTTCTGAAAAGGTCTCTAGGAATGTGAATACCCAGCTCTTTCCAGGCTTATTCATGAGATGTCTGGGTGATGAGTGCCTAAGTAATGCCTATGAATAAATGCACACTCTCCTATTTTTACCTACTGATTATCTATGAATTATTTGATCAAGAGCGCCTGCTAGGGTAAGACAAATCATAGCCTAAATTCCACTCTCTGTTACTGATGACATCTCCATTGAATGTAACAGCTCTCTAGGTAAATAGCTCGCATGTAGGTGTCTCTGCTTAGTCATGAAAATCTCAGCACATATGTTATTTAGGGCAGACTGCAGAGTATTAAAGGTGTTTTCAGATTTCCAGTATTATAACAATTTACTCATCTTACTGCAGAAATTGTATGAGCCACGTAAACTTCAAATATGGGACGAAAAATAACTGGTCTGGAGGGTGTCTGATACAGACTATACACATGCAGGGTATGACTGCCTCTGCTCCCAGCAAGAAGCAGCAGATGAGAATAAACTGCATCTTGCATGTGGGGACTTCTCCAATACGTATGAATAAGCCTTAACTCTTAAGTATATAAATATCTGCATCACATAGATAAGTTATCAAAACAAACACAGTAATGGTTTCTCAGCAGGCACTTCTGTTTGTAAAATGAGACGTGAGTGATGGCCAGTAGTTGCATGCTTAAATAAAAAGAATAAGTTTGCCAAAGGCACCTCTAAACTTGAGAAATACTTTCTCAAGTACTTTAGCCACCATAGTTTCAATAAATACTTTTTGATCCAAGTTTGTGAAACTAGCAGATTTCTCTTTTGATACATTAAAGTCTTTTAAGTTCTATACGTTAAAGCATGTTTGTACAATATTTTGGTTTTGGTAGTGCAGAGCTCTTAGTTCTTGTTTATTTCAGAAAAATACCCTCTTAGTTACCTTGTGTTTGTCAGAGGGGACACCCATAAGTTCTCCTGTAGGAAGCCCAGGTGGACCTGGAGGACCTGGGGGGCCCTGCAGGAAAAACATGAAGGAACATTTACTAACAGCTCTAATACCTGGCCAAGCTGTAGATCAGCAGGGGCTCTAGGACACTACAATTAAAGGAGCAGCACAGACTTCCCCCTGCTGGGAGTATGGTTCTAAACCATATACAACCACACCAAATATATTTATGGCAAGATAAATTAATTTTGTGCTGGGTTAACATATAGCAATACTTGCTCTTGCCCTGTGTGTTTCCAGAACAACAGCAAAGATTATTGCATTACATAAAGAGGCCTGGCTTTATAAATTTCACAAGTGTTACCTATCTGTCAGTGTAAATGAGAGCACAGAGAGACAGACATGTAGGGGTTAGTTCAGCTATGATGTCCCTTACAGAGATTATAATTACTTTCAGACCTATACTTCATTTTTCTCTTGTAATTATATAATGCAATAGCAAATGAAAAGAGTATTTAAAATATGTTCATTTGTAAATAGCAGACAACATCCACCTGCCCTTTAGTAGTGATATTAATTAATTAGTTTTCCTTTACCTGTTCACCTTTTTCTCCATAGAAGCCAAGGCCCCTGTTGCCCTGCAAAAACAATAGGTCAATATTTACCAAGTGTACAACTCTGATCTAATCTAATCTAATCTAAAATTCAAATTTAAACATGCTTAAAGGCCTTTTCAGGCTTACAAGTCTGTACGACACTACTGAAGAACTGCAATCAAATAATAGTCTAGGTTTACCTTGAAGTATTTTTATAGATTTAGAGGAAATTTTACAGACCTAAACTTTTAGAAAGACAACTCTATTTAAAATCTCATGCTACCAGTTCTTCTTTGAGTCATCCACTGAGTATTGTCATGAAAAGATCAAGCATTTCCTCTGCAAGATTTTTAATAGCCTTGAATGCTAAATAAAAACACCTAAATGGGCTAGAACAATAAACTCATATATTTTTTCCATGGAGGTAAAATTGAATATTGTGAAGTCTGCAAGGATTCTCTGTTTATGGGAAGCTACTGTGACTACAGTAGCAAATTAAATCTGGCTCTAGAACTGGCTTAATCTTTTCAGGGTAGGTGATCCCAGTGTAAGATTAACTTCCCATGGTATGCAGCCAACACAGAAAGTCTTGTGCTACACAGTCTTTCATGCAGCCCATGGTTCTTTCTTTTACTGCTTTCAAGTAGGTCTTGGATAAACCTCAGCAACACAAAATCAACCTTAACAACTCTGACACAAGAACTTACTTGTGGTCCTGGGGGCCCTGGCGGTCCTGGTGGTCCCTGGGGAAGCACAATAGGGGAGAGCAAGTTACTTGTTGCTTTCTAATCAATACATGCAGGAGGTTAGTTTCTGTCTGAAACCTAAGTATATATTTAGTAGGGAGTGCACTCCTCAGCATCCCATGTGCTACTGTTACTATATTAGCTGTATTTACTGTTCTGAAAAATACCTTCCTAAGTCACATTGTAATCTTTCTGAACAGAATGACACTTACCCAGCCTAGATCTAATGAAAACCCATTTTCCAAGTAATAAGAACTTGTGCTTTTGGATCCTGACTAAGCAACATTTTAAGCTCATACCTAAAGTTAAGCACATCTTTATGTGCTTTACTGGGCTGCATGGTAAGCCCAGTTTTGGTATGGTATTGGTCTGTAAGGGGGCTGAACTACCACAGGCATCTCAGATTACCTGTTCGGGATTGTACAGAATGAAAACAAAGGAAGAAGGTGGAAAATGAAACTAAAACAGGAAATACATCTGCCAGAGGCTTACAAGAGGTAGGAAAGCCACTAAGTGAAGAGACAACCTCCCTTGCTTCAGTCAGCTGTGCTAGTTAACAGGCTCCAAAGGGCTCTCTCTACACATGAAAAACTCTGTCATATGAGGGAAAGCTGGGGTAAATAAGAAGCATAAGCTGTTCAGCTCATAGTAAATGAGTGACATATAAAGTAGAGAAGGTTGCAGATGGAACTGTCCACCTACTGAGCCCTGAAAGGGATGTTAGCTGCATAATGCTAAATCAAGCCTAACCTGCAAGGAAAAGATAGTAACATTCAGGTGAGACCTGAACTTTTTAAGCACCTCTGCCTTGCTACTTACTTTTGTGTGCACAAACACTAGACTTGTTCTGAAAAGCCCCTGCTTTTGAACCACTTTTGGTTACTACCTAATCCACTGCGCAGAGGCAGTGCAGGGTGTCCCATAGCTTGGAGAGCCTGTAGGGACCTGGGGAGCCACATCTGCCTTCCTGCATCCCCCAGCACTTAGAGAGGAGCAGTGAAGCAAACTCAGAGCTGTGCAGTGCTCCCGGGTCTCTCTCACAGGTAAGTCACAGCTTTAAAGGCAATCAATAAAGCTGGACATATTTTGCTCAAAAGAGAAGTTGCCAATATGGTAACCAGAGGGATGGAGTTGTGGGGCCTCCCCAGGACAGGGGCTCTGAAAATGTACAGTTCATAACACTCCTAATGCCCCAGAAAGAGCACTGGGAACATGAGTCACTGCAGGCTGGGCTCCTGTGTGAAGCTCATGAAGTTCTGTGGGTTTGCTCTGAAGAAGGACTAAGTAAAGCACTGATTTCCCTTCAGGAGGACCAGTGAGAAAGAAAAAGTGCAGTTTACTCCAGATGATAAAACAGGCCAGTGCAGAAAATTAACTTTGAAAGGCTTAGCATGTTGTGGATTGAGTTTTGGGGTTTTGTTTGTTTGTTTGTTTGTTTTAGTTTGGTTTTTTGGATGGAGGGGGGTTGTCCCTGAAAACAGCTGTGCAGTCTGGAAGTGAGAAGCTTGAATTATTTTTTCCCCCTCAGATCAGGGATGTAAAGCAGGTCCAAAGTAAGTTTTAACAAAACAATAAAAAAAGCAAATGCTACAAAGTTGTGTTACAGGAAAACAAAAGAAGCTTAAAGAAAATTAAATCTACTGAACTTGAGTATCTGCTTCTCAACCCATAAAACTATTAACCATGGAAATAAGAAATGTAGAAATTGTATCTAGAGAGAACACAGTCTTCTCAAAGAACTGTACTGCAACAATTGCCAACATCAATGTTGTAAATGATGAATTTGGAAAAACATCACTGGAAAATAGTTTAAAAATAATATTGAATTCTAAATACCATTCAATCTCCTGTGGGAAGTATAGAGAGCTAATATACATATCTTTTATGAGTGAAAAGATAACATATTCAAGTCATTATATTTCTGATAATTCAGTGTAGGGAGATGTTCCAAGGAGGTTAAAAAAATACAGTATGAATCAAAAGCCTCTGACAGCACAGGGCAAAAACCCCTATACCCTCTTTCTGCAATATTCATCCCTCAGTGTCTCACAGTGCTTTTTAGAAGGTTTTATGTTCATTGACACTTTCTTGCTATTTCTAACCTAGGTTACAATCCAGCATAATGGAACTTGCTGAGATAAATCTTCTGTTCCGTTAATTTTCTAGAGAACATAATTTAAATATACTTACTGGTCTTCCTTGCTGTCCTCTTGGACCAATAGGTCCTTGAATACCCAGCGTACCTGGAGGTCCCTTTAAATAAAAAAAACCCACCAACCATCAATAAATGTTGTTCTGATATTAGTTACAGTTGACACTTTATCACATCCACTGTAACACTACTTACTGGAAAACCCATGAACCCTGAATCCCCAGGATCTCCCTAGAAAAAAACAAAACACAACCAAAGAAGTAAAAAATGCAGTAAATTCTATATACAAAATTGAATAAAATCTTTTTATTGCTCATTACTTTTTTTCTCATTCAAACAACTAATTATAGCACGCAATGCTACTCACACCCTTCCATACAGATGCATTCCATAGAGATGTTGAGATAACTGAATGGGGCCACACAGATTTCATACTTTATGGATCTGGTTTAGTTGCATGCAATAGAGCAGCAGGGTACAAAGTTGGCTAGTGAAGTTAGGGATCCAAACTACAAGGTTGAACTGTACAACAGACCACACTGAATATTTTTGTTGAAAAATCCTATCTAACCAGTGGCTTAATTAGGGCTATAACCTTAGCTGAAATGTCCAGGCTCATTTTTCTGAGTTGCATGGGAATTACTGAATCATTTTGATTCTCTTCTGAGTCACTAAAAGCATTTGGAACATACTGTTTTCAGTGACCACATATTTTAACTTGAGTACATGCTGAAATGTTTTTGGAAATTAGATCCAAAAATGTTCTAGCCCAAAGACCTTTCAACACACATAAATAATGTGTTGTTCAGTCCAAACACCTTCAATCATCTTGAGTAGCATCTTAACTACCTAGTTAATTTGTGTTTAGCTAACAGAATGATTTGTGGAACCAAGTACTTTCTGAAATGAATACAGGTGTCAGTATCCATCCTTGGCCACAACATAGCTGAGCATTTCTTAACCATTGCTTAATCACCCCTGACTAGTAACAGTGCAGATCTGAAGATTTGCTAAAATGAAAAGAAGTTTCCATTAAAAACACAGGCAACTTACAAATATGTCAAGAGAAATACCTATTTTGGCACTTACTGCTGGCACAAAGTACACACAAACAATGTCAGCAGATCTCTTCTGTGCTGAATATAGCTCAGTTGTAGCTTTTTAAATCAGCCGTGATTCATACTCTACATATGTAATCCCTTATCTCTTATACCTTCAAATTATGCAAGATTATATGTATATGAGAAAAATCTGCAAGCGATTACAAAACAAGCTTTAAAGATTAGACACAGTAAAAGCAGCCATTGGAATACTTGGGGTTTACTAAATAACTAAATAAAATATTGATGGATATTTTACCCTAAGTCAATCAAACACTTGCATGAAAATTTTACAGGACAGGTGCTAATAGTGACCAGAATCATTCAATGGACAAACCTATGGCAAAGAAAGGATTCTGCCATGCATGATACAAAGGTAGTCATTGCATAAAGATGAAAATGCTTGACCTATATCATCTACAGTGCCTTTGCAATCCACCTATAGGCTGACATTCCTTGGAAATAACTGAGTTCAGATTTTTTCCCTTGGACATCATATAAACTTTGGCGCAGGAAAAGCAGAAGCTGCCTTTCAAAGCCTTTCAAATCCAAGTGGGCCTGTTGGGATGTACCCATGAGAGTGTAAGAAAAATTTACTCCCCATCATGTGTCTGCAAAACTGTACTGGGCAAGAATAACAGCTGGGAGAGACAGAGGTACGTACCCTGTATTGCCTGATGATCTCCGGCGCCACTATGTACGGCTCTCCCTTCTGGCCCTTGGGCCCTTGGACTCCCTGGAGGTGACCAAAAAAACCAAAGCACAACATAAGCTCTCACACCATCTATGTTAACATGTAAACAGCTAAGAGTGGAATGAAAAATATTTGTCAGTGTTTTCATAAGTGTACATAAACATACTGCAGTTTAGAGGTAGAGACCATGCCTAGCTTTAGAAATCTACAATTTAGAAAAAGTGTAAACCCTCACAGTACATAAAAGAATGAATTTCTAAATTTTAGGGAGAAACCCCTCATTACCAGGAAGTGGTATTATCGGGTAGCACCTCCTAGCTAGAACTGATGCTGCACTTTCCAGAGATGACATGTGCCCATGTAAATCCAGGAGCCCCACCGCTCACATCAGCATGATCCTGTGTATTTCACCATGAAAAGCCAATACTTTGGCCAGGGAGCAGGGAAGAAAAGGATACGTTCATCAGCAGTTTTGAGTTTAATATTATTTTATTGCTGTTGATTAAAGCTGTACAGGTTTTCCTACAGAAATCTCTCTGCAAGACCTGTGTGACAGGTATAGCTCTGAGCAGACCTTCTGGCCCTGGCTGCAATGCAATGACTAAACACAGTGCAGTGTGTCCATGCTGAGTCTGCACAAATGCTCTGCTGGGCCAAAAGGCCCCACATTCCCTTCTTTAAGAGATGTCCCATTAACCCAGCCCATGTGTGAATGAAACTCACTCCAGCAATGTTCTTAGCTTCAGATACTCACTTACTGCCAGCTACTTACAATGCCACCAGGGAAACCAGAAAATCCAGGAGCTCCCAAGTCACCAGGGTCACCTGCTGTGCCATTACAGCCATCATGACCTGGTTTCCCCCTTGGTCCTGGCTGGCCTGGATGACCCTGTTGAGGAAAAAAAAAAAGTGTTTATCTATCCATCTGTTTCTAGTTTTCCTTTTCCTGTAGTCACAAAGTATTTAGACATTCTCACATTAAGCCCAAGGCTTGGATCCATGGGAAACCAGGATTTTCAAAGACAGAAACAGACAGTGCCTTTTTTTAATATAGCTGCAGCTTGAACCAGATGCCCCAGACAGCATGAAAAAATGAGTAGTGAAGGTCCTCTCAGAAAGCATAAGAAAGTTATCTTCAGTGCAGGCTGTTATGCAGAGAACTAAGCCAGATGAGGTTGCTGTACAGGGATCCACCAAGAACTGGGATTGTTAAACATTTCAGTGCTTCACACTGGAGGAGTGGGGAGAAATGTTCCTCATTGAGTTTAAACAGCTTCCAAACCAGGAAAAAAGTCAACGATGCTGCTGGAGCTAGAATGAGTGTCATGATGAGGCTGTGAATATGGAAGAAAACAGCAGGGCTCAAAGGTAGCAAGCTGGGGGCACTCCAAGACCTTGACACAGAGCCTCTGTAAAGTTACTCCTCAAACTGCATTTTCATTGCTGTTCCTACGTTCACCTTAACTCCTGTTGGTTCTGGTTTGCACTGAGGCTGATGAGAAGCAAATCTTCCCTTGAGCAGCTCTTTGTTCTAGCAGATTCAGTCACAAAAAACCAGAAACTAATATAAAACATTTCTCCCTTCTCCTTTATCTATAGCAAGAGTTTTCTCTTTGGTTTTTCTCCATGGCTTAGAAAAAACAGAAGATTATACATGTCCTTACTCAGCTACACCAAATACTGGCACTCCTCATCCCAGAAGAGACTCAGTGTTGCTACCATTCTCTCTTGGCTCCCAGCCCCACATCCTACCACTGTGCCATCGTGGTTTGTTCAGGTTTCTATCTACCTGCCTTCCCATGGACAGTGAAAAAAATGGTTGGAAAATGAAAGGGTGCTTGAAGGGCAGGGGAGCTTGAACAGAGTACACAACAATTCAGGTTCAAGTTCTGTCTGAAGGTATTTATCCCTCACAATGCAATGTGCAGAGGTCAGGGAGGCAGGGCTGAAAAAGAAAACATGCCCAGGTAAGAGAAGCAGTCCAGCTATAGCAACACTGGGCTTCACAAGGGAGCAATTTACACTGCTTCCCTGGATGTTACAGTGTTAGAAAGAAAACTGGCATGATGCAGTGAGATGAACAAGATCCTTGGCTCAGGAGTGTTAACAGAAATGGCAAATATTGTCTTCTTTTTTTCCTTAAAGAGTGAGAAAGAGGAAGGCAAGGAAGATTGTGAGAGAGAAATCCCTGAAACCTGATAGGAAGCTCTTCTGGAAACAAAAGAGGGTGAAAGCAGAGTGGATGTGGATGCGTGGGCTGCAAAGCGGGGCCCTGGTGTCAGGGAGCACTACAAAGGAAACCCAAGCCTGGGAACTCTGTCCAGGGATTCCAGTGACTCAGATTTCTTTGTTATTTCATGACACAAGATGTAAAGAAGTGTAGGCTGGGAAAATACTGTTCTGTGAACTTTACCCGGTTTTCCTCTTTGAGTATTTTAGTTTCATAGACTTGGTCAATTTGTTCAAAGTTTTACACTGTTTAGTGCTCAGTAAGATTTTTAAGACAATCTCAAGCATGCCATATGAGCTATAAAGCAAATTAACCACAGTTACTATTCTTAAAATCACTGGTCATTATATGAGCTTTGCGAATCAGAAATAATTAGGAATGACCAACTCGTGTCCTTCATTCACAAGCTTAAGAGTTGTGAAGCACTTATGTCACAGGTCTTTCCTACAAAAGAACATACTTAGCTGGGTAACCTCCAGAGACACAGGAAATTTCTATCGTTTTCTGCCCCTTTTGTAAGGGGATTTCTCCATAGGACAAAACAAATGGACTTTAATTATCTGAGGGAATGAGAGGGAGCATAGATTCTGTTCTTTTGTTGTGTATCTGCAGTTCCACTCACTTCAGCAAACGTCCTTAGCTGAAAAGTGTGTATGTGGCTGATGCAGGATTTAACTCAGACATTTTAATTAAAGTACAAAGGCTTTAAGCTAGCCTGCAATATTTGCATTTGGTGATTTCTTAAAGATGAAATAACTGGCTACTTACAGGAATGCCATCTGCCCCAGGGAATCCAGTGACTCCTCTTTGTCCCTAGAGTGAAACAGCGCAATTAAAATGATGTTCTCCTAGCATTTTTCTTATTAGCTAAAACATGTGATATTCAAAAGTTACCACTTCTCCTTTGGGTCCAGTTATTCCTGGGTATCCTCTTTCACCTTTGTGACCTTTGGGACCTTGCACTCCTGGGATCCCCATCAATCCTGGTGGTCCAGTGAATCCCTGTGATCCAAGGAGTCCTGGCTGGCCCTGATAGAAACAAAACAGCATTTACATAGGAACATTTGCGATGCATGAAGCTGGAAAAGTTATCACTGCTGCAACGGAGTCAATCTCTTGAAGAAAAAATAAACACAGAATTTCTTTCCATCCCAGTAGGCCAGGCTCTGTGATAAAAGTCATCTGAAACACCACACAGAGAAACGCCAGCAGCAGTGACTATGTTGCACATGTGGTCACAAAATTAACACATGGATATTAGCATTCAAATCAATATTCACTACTTCACTATTCATGGCCACTCTATGAAAAGACTGTTTTCTTTGGAATGAGGTTTCTCAAGAGTGATTCTCCTACAATACAACATATGATGCTCCAAACAAGTAAAAATAAGCTTAACTGCGAAATTTGCTTATTGGCCATATGTATTACAAGTGGTGTCTGATATTTAAAGACAGGAATTTCTGCCTCTTTAGTGACAATATTTCTTTTCAGCAGTGGAACCTGAAAATTATGGGACATGCATGGATCCACACAGGTTGAAGAGCAGCACACAGGGCTCCCTGGTCATTTCCCCTTCCAGTGCTGGTTTGGGTCTTCACACCACTTCAACCATTGTTTAAAAATAATCCCTGTTGGCTGACAACATCACAAGGCTCAAAAGGGGAAAAAACAATTTTGAAATGACACAATGGTGGTTTAAGTAATGGATTGTGACAGTATGTCTGAGATCTGTGAACTGAAGTATTTGAATATTGTTCCAGACGTAGCGTCACTGAAGGCACACATGTTCTGCATGTACTCACCGCACTAATGACATTAATAGTACATTGCTGCAATCTTTTCTGGAGAAAAATATGTTTTAAATGGAGCAAAACATCATTTACCAGGACATTCAAATTAAGTCAAATCTAATGAAAGTTGTTTTTAAAATGTTATTAGATTTTTTTTCAGACTGGATTTTTGTTCAGGCTGGAACAGCACCTGTATCTCACAAAGGAGAAGAACTACAGCAAACCACAAAAAACCACATATATATTTATATCAAAAAGCTGATTAAAAATACTACCTTCTTTTAGTATAAAATACTTACAGTCTTGTCCATGCCTTCAAAGAAAGAGCTAGAAGGTGAATGCAACTCCTGTTTAAGAGTTCAACTTCATTTAATGCAATTGAGGTGCAAAGAGGGCAGTGTGGGGACTTGAAAATAAGAAACCTGAATATAGCCTAATTTCTTTGGATCAGGAAGTTGTACCAAAGATATGGAACAATGCCATACTGATATTGGAAAAATTTATTTTAGTCTCATAGGCCCATTTGTGATACACTTTAAAAATGTCATAGTCAACAATATCTAAAATAAAGATTTATCTGTGCTATAGTTGTCTTCATATCACATACCCCCATACCCAATGCTATGACTGAAACACAGCTTACTTGTAGCTTCAAAAACAAATCAATCTTCCACACTGCTTCCATGTAAAATGGTTGTCACAACACTTCAGGTAGTTTTATATTTTAAATCTTGTATCACACCATATGAGTCCATATTGAGAAGCTGACACAGCCAACAAATTACGGAACAGAGTGCAAGTCTCTAATTTTGGAAGAAGAATAGGAATGAGCCAATATGAAGGTTGAATTACACAGAGTTCCTTGGGACAAGCCACCAGGACGGATCTTGTACAGTATGGATCTTTTGCTCTACTGTTATGACTGATTTGACAAGACTGATGAGGAGCAGTGCCAAAGGACAACATGAATTTAAGTGTTTGAGCTGTCGGTGTGACAGAGAACTCCCTCTGCTCACAACCAAACCCGACTTTATACAGTATGCCTACTTTTAAACCAAGTCTGCTCATGTGGATTATTAGGTGCTAAGAGGCCAATGTCTTTTCAGATTAACAAACTGAGAAGGAACAAAGATTACTTGAATATATCTAAAACATAAAAGAGCTCATGTTGGCAGGAGGTATATGCATCTGAACAAGCAGCTGCCCATTTCCTTATGCCAGGCACCGCTGGTTATTACAAATGCACCTACCTCCACCAGCAGTAGCTTTTAGTTTTTTCAAAACGCAGTGAATCTCTGAAATTCATTCTGTGGAAGTGCAGATCACAGTAGACATATTTTCTGAGTTGCCCAACTCAAATGTAAAGATGCTGATTAAAAGCACTAGAATAATGACTTCAATCTGAACCAGAATTTTTCAGTGTGAGTTCCAAGACCAGGAAAAAAAATCTTTCTTATTCCACAATTTCTCCACTTTTCTTACCTACTATGCCTCAAAATTTAAATATATAGGAATTGACAAAATATATATGAGCATGCCCCATGAAATAGACATTTCATTCATTAAAATAATGTCAGTGATCTTTTTTTTTTTTGTTCAGGTTCTTTTGGTAGAGCAGTATAAATTCTCATACAAATATCAATCAAAAACATTTCAATTTTACTATAAAGCCTTAAAGTATTATTCAGTGCTTAAGGTAGTTTGTCCTTCCTCATGCACTCAAATCTAGAAAGGGACCTTTAAAAAGGTTCCAAAAGGATGGAAACATATCCATTACTTCTGCAAAGAACACAGAAAAATGATTCAAATTCATTTGTAGAGATTTGAGTTGGCTCCAGTTGCATTTAATTTCTGAAAATAAATGTTTCAGTTGCTTCTG
This sequence comes from Trochalopteron elliotii, assembly GCA_024734555.1. Lineage (NCBI taxonomy): Eukaryota > Metazoa > Chordata > Aves > Passeriformes > Leiothrichidae > Trochalopteron > Trochalopteron elliotii. The sequence continues at coordinate 865,308 of JANPWX010000182.1, read as the reverse complement.
CAAAGAAAGGAATACATGGGTTCTGCGCACTGAAAATGCCACTTTATTTTTGGAGTCTCTGAAAGCCAGAATAAATCATTTAAATTCCAAAAACCACTCATCCTCCTGAGATAAACAAATCACCTCTTTAGTGCCCCTCTACCCTCCTTTAGAGGGCAGCTGTCTGGAGGTAAAACACACGTAAAACTTTTCATTGCAATTTCTGATAAAAGGCTGCTTATGCTCAGAATTTTCAAGTCTATGCCTGGCTTTCTACAGGGACCATGCAGAGGTATACAGTTCGAAGGTGGTATTCCATGGAACATATTACCTCTCTAACTCCTACATCAGATACCTCTCCCACTTCCAGTCCCATTTTCCTCTCTGGTGTGGAGAAAGAAATAAACAAGGAATGGAAAACGAGGAAGAGGACTGGGTATCAACACGCCTTCCCCATGCTTTCCTGGTAGTTATCTGGTCATTTGTTTGTTGAGGAATATGGGTTATTTAATACAAAGACAACAGAATAGATTTTCATGGGACTAGTTTAACACAAAGCTAGATTCAGAGCTAGGAAAATACTTAATATCATTACAATGTTTGTGTAATTCTTCAGCCAATTAGTACTTTGGCTTGTTAACTGAATTAACTTTGTTAACCTTCGTTAACTCAGACATGTCAGCTTTAACTCTGCTTTATCTTAGATCTTTTGTTGGACAAGCATGTCCCATTTTCATTAGCAAGTGACCTAAGAACATTCTCTCTTTGGCAAAGGTCACTGAGGATATTTAAGCAAAGACAATCAGGTTGAAAGGTTCAGTCAAACAAAGCATGACTCAATTCTAGTCCCAAATACCCCTGTGTGACACATGCCATGCATGGTACTACTCTGCCTGTGCTCCTGGAGGGTCAGAAATCCTAGAAAATTCTCCAAAGCTGTAAAATTGTGCTTGACTTGAAATTTCCAGCTCTTAGAAAAAAACCCAAAACCTGAAAAACAATAAAAACCAACAAAACCCCAGAAGCAAGCCTAGGGGAACATACCATCCATGTTATATTTAAAAAAAAATCATAAAGTACTTTCTCTTGTACATGCTCTGGCCCATAGTGCCCTTCCCATTTCACTAGGGTGAACTGGACCTCTTCCCTAATCCAGAGCGTGGCACCATTACCCCATGCCAACCACCAGGGGACTTACAGGCCAATGCTAAGAGGCTCACTGAAGTGTGTGGAATGCCATGGCCAGCACCTCTGAGAGAGCATATAAAAAGAAAAGGAAAAAGTGGGCTAAAGGAATATCTTGAAGATTAACAAGAAGTTCTTTCATGGTTTTTATACAAAACTTCCACAGCTGTTTAGTTGAATTACAAAGCTCCCAGTGTCAGGATATACACCTAAATAGGCAGTCCCTGCTTTGCTCTTCCTGCAACTTCAGCTGACTGGAAGAAGTCTCACAAAATTCTTGTGGCCAGCCCAGATATTGTGCAAAAACTATTTACAGAGAGGAGCAAAGGTTGGAAATTAGAAAGCCTGGAGGAAATCTCCCCAGAAAATATTTGTCATGTTATATATACATTGTCACTTGTCCAGTGACACGCATGAAAGAAAATGCTGCCAAGGTTGTGACTGAATTTAATAACTACATTTTGCAATTAAGTACCAGTGGATGTAAGAAGATCCTGATCAGACTTTTAAATTTGCACTCAATGTTCATATTTTGCAGCTTGAATTTTAATTTCTGGCTCTTTTATGATCAGTCAGACGAAAGAGATGTCATGTTGCAATACTTTCTTCCTTCTAATTTACTGTTAAATTTACAGTGTGGAAACAAAATTGACAGAGGAGGGTGAGCTAATTTTGAGAGCAACCAAATGTTAGATGTGCTATACAAAGAGAGATGCAATAAATGACAGTACCTCCTTCAAAGGTTTTAAAACACAGCAATCATGAGTTGCTGAGAAATCCACCTACCGGGGTGGAGATACAAATATAGGAGAAAACTGTTGATTTGCAATAAAGAGGAGACTGAATCAGTTTCTAGAGAACTTCCCAGCTATTGAGCCCATTTCTCCATGTTACATTACAGATAGCCATTTTGCAATTGCTTCTGGTACATGGAATGTGATGATTCAGTATTCCCCACACGGAAACGAGCCTTGTAGACCATCATTTCTTTTAACAGTGGACAAAAAGAAAGGAGGTTAATTCCCTGACATTTTAAAAAGGTCACTGGTGAAAGGACAAGTTCATTTCCTGCGGGAAGGGTGATCTGACCATGACAGACAAGCTGGAGCTGGGATTTTTTTGTAAAAGCTCTTAAGTCTGGAACGGTCCCTGTAAGAACAGATGAGGAAAGGACGTGACAGCAAAGACCTCAGTGCACTCCTACTCAGTGAGACCAGCAAGCGGAACAGACAGCAACTCAACAGGGAATAAAATAATTTATAAGGAAAATGAGCAATTTTTGGGCTGATTAAAAGTGCTAACCCAGGAAGAGACATTTCCTCAGGCACACAGGAAAAAACCAGAAAAGTTTTCAAATGCAATGCTAGCAAAACGTGGGAAACTGTGTGTAAATGTAGGGAATTTGTGATTCTTTCAGGCGGTTTCAATGGATGTAGTGTGCTAAAGCAGTCACTGACCCCAAATAAAAAATGTATGATCTTAGAGCTCCCACCCCCCAAAAAATATAAACTACAAGGAAGAACCTCAAGAACCCTGCTGTGGCACAGAGTCAGACTAGGATGGGCATATCACCTGGTATCCCTACTGAAGCATAAACCCAGGAGGTTATCTAGGAGTTTATGGAATAAACATATTAAAGGAGAATATGTAGGGGAAGCATTTGGGGTTCAGCTCCATGGAGTGCACACTTTGTCAGAAATACTTCATCTATGGGGTTGCACCACTTCAGGCTGAGAGACAGAAAAAAGCAGACCACATGGAGCACCTGCTGCCATGGCATGGTTTGACCCAGCAGCTGCTTCTGGTGGCACTGGGCTGCCCAGTACAGACAGACCTCCAGAGATCTTCAGACGCAGGTGAGTATAACACCTACCATGAACATTTCTGTACTTTCCATCATTATGTTGCACATTGATGATGTAGTTTGAATGGTTCCATTCACCTGAGCAACTCAAGAGTTTTGTTTAAGCAAGACTTAAACACTTTTGTAATTCCACCTAGGAAGAATGAATCAAAATGATCCATGGAAGGGTAGGAAATACAAATATACAGGGCAAAACACAACTAATGCTAGCCATTGGAGAAAAAGACCATCTGAGAGAAAGAAACCCTGAAGTTTGTGCAGGCTTGGTTGTTAAACATATTAGCATGTTACTTTTATTTCAGTGTCTTTAGGACTGTAGTAATGACTACTTCCTAAAAGACAGATGCCTTGTAACAGTTTGCAGTGAGCATTCAGAAGCTCCTCACTAGATGGCACCAGCCATTGCTGCTGCATGCAGCCACCACCACTGCAGGTGCAGGATTCCAGACCATGGTACAACCTTCAGGAAATCTGATAAGGAGTTCAGATAGGGTCAAACTGTCCTTGAGTGAGGTCTGAGGCAACAAAAGCAGAAGGTTTCTGCCAAAATGTCTGTAAGTGAGATAGCTGGGGAAGTGCAAATGAAATGGGATTAAATACATCATGCAACTGAGCAGCATGACCGCCTGAAGATTTCCTGTCATTCAACCTATATTTTGTCTAGTAGGCAAACTCAGTCTTCTACAAGAAATGAGAAAAACTTATTATCTTACTTCTTCATTGGATTGCTAAATTTACATTTACTGTTACAGGCTTGAAAATTCCTGAATCTGTATTTTTAGTATAGGGCTGGCATTAACTTTTGCCACCACAGCGATACCAAAAGTGGAGTCTTATTCTGATATTTTGGACTTTTGATAACAACATGGTAACCAGTGTACCATGGTACCAGGAGAAGATGGGACTTCTGCTGTCTAACTAGAATATTGATATGCAAATCAAACAAACCTTTATCTTGAACCTTAAGCTGCATGATATTCAATTCTTAAACACAGAGTAGCAGTGAAAGAGTCATCAGGCTTTAACAAAGAAGTACATAACTAATGATTATTTCTATTTTTTTTTCTGTTTTGCTACTGTAGAGGAGGTTATTTAGCTGAGTTTCACGTTCCAGCTCTTATTCCCAGAAAATACTTTCCTTCTCATTTCTTAACAAGCTTTTTTTACTTATAACAAAAGTAAACAAAAAATTTATAAAATTAGTTAAAAATAACTAAAAAATGAGGCTAGTTCAGCCGAGTGGCATGGTAACAATCTGCTGTTCTTTTAACTTCATTGTCTGGACATACGACATTTTCTCTCAGGACAGCGGTGACCAAATGACATTAATTCCAGAGAAGTGATTCAGCATGCAGAAGGGTGGTTTTCTTTTTTTTTTTTTTCATTAAGGAAGGAATACACATTAAATCTTCATAAAAAAAAGAACTATGAAAGCATTCCATTACCAGAAGCCACATCCCTTTTCTGTACTCAGTAATGAAATAATTTTGTACTGTTTTCTGTTCCCATGGTTTGATCTGATTTGTGATCTTCCAGAAAGCTGCTATGTCACCCAAGAAGATAAAACATGTGCAAAAGCAAATATATGCTGGAATGTAGGTCAAGAACTCAAAAGAACCAGTTAATAGTTTCTTTATGTCACAAAATACACAGGAGTGAATGTCAGAAATGCTTTCTGTGCTTTGCAGTGCTTCTGTAGTAAGAACAATATGGGGACCACAGCAATGATCTCTCAAAGAAAAGCATCAGAAAGGGCAAGTCTAGACAAAACCACATGAGGGTTTCCATACTAAACTTTAAAAAAGTTATTGCATAGAGGAAAGGAGAAGAGGAAGGTGGTCAAGGTGTAGGAAAGAAGCATTGGGCAGAGGCAAAGGGTGGTTTTGTTTGCAGAATCAGTAAGGGAATATTTCTAAAAGTATAAAGCAGAATCTCTGCTGAAGTATGCTAAACAGACAAACTAGGAAATTTAGGATCATAATTAAGACATATTATAGCAAATAGTAAATCTCTCTAGTAAGCATGCTCTGCTGAATTGTGTGAGAAGACTTGGAATGACTTGAAAGGCAGTGAATTTTTTTAAGTATTGTATTTATAGAACAGATGTAGACATTTATCTACATGCAATGCAGTTATCAAAAGCTCCCATCAGGTGCAGCTGATATCTCATGGCATGATATCCTAATGCAGACATTCAAACTAAGTGAAACAAATGCACCTGAATGTGCCCATTTTTCTTAAATGTCTATAAAAGGAGGCCAGGTCTTTAGCTCAAAAGTTGATCTCACATCATTGTTTTCTAAACTGTGCAAGAAGGCAATACCTCAAAAGATCAAGCCCTGAAATTGTGCATTTAGAAGTTAGAATTAAGACTGAAATAAAAATCTTGCTGCATGAAAAGGGAGCTGATATAAATGCAATAAATTTACTTAACCTGGCAGGCAATGTATGGCAGAAATATTGCTACTGGTACTCCAAAACAGTAGGATTTTCTTGGAAGTTAGAAATATTTTAGCATTAAAGAATAATCAGATGATAATGGTATGTGCTCAAAAGCATACCCATTTACTCCACGTTAGCCTGAGAGTGGAAGTGCAGTTAAGAGAGCTGCTCACTTTATGTTGGTTAAACTGAGACTACCAAGCTAACACAACTATAAAATCATAATAAAACCCTTCTCCAGTGACATGTAAATACTGTCCCTTGACTACCAGATAAATTCTGGTTTTGAGAAAGAGGTAACTAAAGTTAAATTTGGAGATGTCAACTTTGAATGAACTTATATGAACTTGAATGAGCTAATGATGTTTTACAGAACACTAAAGTGACATTGATTTATACTTGTCAAATGCCCATTACTATGTAATTAATTGGAGAAGATTAGTTTGATAGCCAACCAAAAATTCACCAGAGAGGAAAATCACTTTGCCAAATATGCTCTTATAACCAGACAATTATCATACTGATGGGTGTGGACAAGGAGCAGGAGGAAGCAGGGAACTCCCAGTTACTCTGTGACATCTGCTGTATCATGCTCATGTAAAGGAGCAGACTTTGGCCACGATGCCTATTAAATGTGTGATTAAACACTCGGAGGACAGCAAATGTCTTATATGTTTTTAGGGCAATGAGTATATTTATAGAACAAAGTTCTGTTCATTCAACATGGGTTTTCACAGGATTAAAAAGCCAAAAAATTTCCAGGGCACCACAGAATGCAGTGCAGTTTTCCTATTCTAGTATTATCTGTATCAAAATTATTTTTTTGAAGTTCTTTTCATTCATTCCATTCATTTTATTACCATCATAATATTAACATCAACCGCTTTCTGGAACTTTTTAAAAGCATACTTCACACATATTGCCAAAAACTTGGATAACACAGTCAGTTGGATAGCTGTGCTGCTTGGCTAACTGGGCTTCTCAAGGCAAGACAACAACCAGCACCTGCTTGAGTTAGAACATTCAGTCATAGACACAAGAGCCAATCTGCCAGCCCAATTGCTTTCAAATGGCTTTCAGTGGTGTGTGGGAGTGTTCTCAAGATCCTAAAATTCAGGAAGTTCAACACAGATGTTTTCTGTCAGTAGGCGTTGGAAGCACCAATAGTAACATCTGTTCACTTTTCATATTTGTGAGAACATTTTTTTTTTGGTCCAAAAACTGTTCACTGTTGAAATTTCCAAATTGTGCAACTGGCCAAAATGTTAAGCTCATTAGGCTCCATGAGTTTAAGAGTATGTGAAAATTAAAACCCCTCCAGGAGTTCAGCCTATCGTATGCCAATTTTTCCATCCTGCGTTCTTCTGTTTAAACAAAAGCGTAACTATTTTTGTGGTGGGAACAGCTATCAAAACTGACTTGATCATGCAAATAGAAGTTACTACTGGCTGTTGTAACTATAGAAAGAATTTAATTCTCTTACAGAGGCTGTGACTTTTTAGTAATTTGTGTACTGGGATACCCTCTCCACATGGGAGCCCAGAACACATGTTCTAGCAGCATGTACAAGGGGCTCGGTACAGACCTTCGCGCTCCGGTCATGGGAATTTACAGTTTGGGACAGTCTCCGAGTTCCCAACAAGGCCAGATGATTGGCTCTGAACCACCAGGAAGGATGGCGGGCTTTAAGGCAGATGCGTGCAGCAATATGAAGAGTCATTGTTGATACAGAATCAGGGACATCTTTTTTTTCTCCTAACCCTTCTAGACAGATGAGTCTCAAGAGCAGTGGGGTGCTGTGATATCATCTGAATGGAGTTTGTACAGTTGTTTCCTCTACATGATTTCCCAACCTTGATGTATCAATGCAAATGCTCTAGAAATTTCAGTAACTGGGACTCTGTTGAAACCTGCTGTTGAGTCAGCTTACACTGAAGCTAAATCAACCCTTATGCCTTCCAGTGTATATGGCTTGTTAACATCACAAATACTCTAATGCAATCACTTTGATGGTCGTTAAGCTAGGCCTGCCTTCATGTTGGGTTTGTCTCCAGAATCAACAAATTGTCTATATATATTATATATATTTAGACTATTTAGACAAATAGTCTAAATAATCTGTAATCTACAAGAAGTCTTCAGTTAGTAAACAGAAGTACTGAAAATTATCAGCAGCTGTCTTTTATATCATACAATTATGTTCCCTGCACAGATTCACAGTAAGTTTTTACAAGTTGGCAGTACTAGGTAAAGCTGAATGATCATCTAGGGAAGTTAAATTGTTTGGGGAAAGTATTACGACAACCAGTACTTGGAGAACTCTCTGTGATTCTGTGAAGTCTTTTTTTTTTTTTTTCTTTGAAATCAGGCAGAAGGAGAGCAAAAATATTTTCCTTTGAATCATGAAGGAAATAGTTCTGTATCATCTATCCCAAAAAAATGAATGTAACTTGTGATAACAGTCTTGGAGATGGTCAAGGGTGGAATATAAATTTGAACAGGAAAGTTCTCCAGATCCATTGAAAAATATCTAGTTTTTCTGGTAGATTCAGTTTGAGGTAGCACTAATGGGGGCCAAGAGTGCCCACACATCTTCTGCAGATTCCAAAATCTCATCACTCATGGGAAAGGATGTTCTGGAGAACATCAGCAGCAGACAGTTTCACAGCTGTTCAAGGAGAAAGCCTATTTATCATTTCAAATGTTGATTTCAAAAACAACTGGAAATTTTTTAACCATTTATTGTAGGCAGTATGGGCTATGGAGTTTCTTCAGCAAAGGATCGGGATAATAACCAGAGCAAACAATTTTAACTGATCATAAAATCATAGAACAGTCTGGACTGGAAGGGACCTTAAAAATCTTGTCCCAACCCTGTTACCAAGGGCAGGAATGCCCTCTACTACACCAGACTGCACAAAGCCCCATCCAATCTAAACTTGAACAATTCCAGGGATGGGACATCTACCATCTCTCTGGGCAAGCTGTTCCACTGCCTCACCACCCTCACAGTAAAGAATTTCTTCCTAATATCTAATTTACACTTGCCCTCTTTCAAATTAAAGCCAATACCACATGCCCTCGTGAAAAGTCCCTCTCCAGAATTTTTGTAGGCATCCTTTAGATACTGGAAGGCTCCTAAAAAGTCTCCCTGGAGTCTCTTCTCCAGGCTTAACAGCTCTCAACTTGTTCTCATAGGAGAGGTGTTCTGGCCCTCTGATCACCTTTGTAGCCCTCCTCTGGACTTGCTCCAACAGATCCATATCCTTATCTTGGGGGCCCCAGAGCTGGACATAGCACTCCAGTCTGGATCTCACCAGAGCGGAATGCAGGGGGAGAATTACCTTCCTCAACCTGCTGGTCACAGCAACTGGTTTTGATCCAGCACAGGATATGTTTGGTTTCTGGGCTGCAAGGATGCTGTTTTGAGTCATGCTGAGCTTCTTGCCCACCAACACCCCCAAGCCCTTCTCAGGTCTGCTCTCAATCTGGTCATCCGCCAGCCAGTATTGATTGGGCTACTCCGACCCAGACACAGCACCTGGTGCTTGGCTTTGTTGAAATTCATGGGCTTTTCACACTGGATGGCATCCCCTCCTCCAGCATGTTGGCCACACCACACAGATTGGTGTCATCAGGAAACTTGATGAGAGTGCACTTAGTCCCACTGTCCATGCAGCTGACAAAGATGTTGAACAGTGTTGATCCCATGACCAACCCCTGAGGAACATCACTCATCACTGCTTTCCTCCTGGACAATGAGCCATTGACTGCAACTCTATGTGTGTGTCCATCCAGCCAATTCCTTATGCACCAAGTGGCCCACCTGTCAAATCCCTGTCTCTCCAGTGCAGAGACAAGGATACTTTACTCCTTTCTATTCTGCAGATACTGAGGGAGTGAAGGCACTGCTAAATTGTAATGGCAAGTTGCTTTTACTTGAAGGACATGCCATTTGTTTGACAGGTCTTGGAGAAAATCTGTTCTCTAACTGGTAGCAAATGCAGGTAACGTGGAGGAAAAGAGAAGACAGAGGTCTTTTCAGACAACGAGAAACAATAGAAGGAGCCTATCTGTTCTATCAGAACACGAGAGAGAGACTGCTAAACAATTTGTCATAACTACTCATCTCGGTCCCATCACTGGGAACTGGATTTCGGCTTCAGCTTGAGGAAAGTATCCTCAGCATTCCAGATTTTGATTCTAGAGTGTCTCTAAGCTTTGTCAAATTAGTGCCTTCTTGGCTAAAACACAGTCTACCTACAGGATTAGCTGTGTCAAAGGAATCAGTGATGTGCAGTGATGCGCTTTCTTTGTGAACTTAAAATGTACTTGCAGAGATGCTTCCATCAGTCTCATGAGAGAGGCTGCATTTATCAACAGGGAAACTGAATTGCTGGTGGTGAAAGGTCAGAATGGCACAGTTCACAGGCCAACCATGACTCCAAACTTCTGCTAAGCTGCCTCTCTTGCTTTACCATATCTGCTACAGGCAATGATGGAAGTAAGCAAGAGATAAATGTGAAGCTTCTCCTCCTTTCCAAAACACTAATTAATGCTGGAACATCTGTACCTGAGATTTATAGGTCCTGGATCCTCCAGGTCCCTGAGAAGATCTCAACTACCACATGAAGTGTCAGTCTTCCGTATTTTTGACAGAGAGAATAACCAATGCACTTTTATTTATGAGGTTCCTTTGAATTTTTGGCCCTCACTCCTCCCTTTTTTCATGAAAAAATATTTTCAACTTTTCTGACTGTTTCTGCATCTGGGAGAACGTAAGGCTTTTATCTAGCTACTGAGAAGAGCCAATGCTAGCTTTCCTGTCCAAGTTAATGCCTATAACTTTTATTGCTTTTTTTTTGTGAAGAGATAAAGAACATTTGCTATATGAAAGCAAACAAACTCTGAGCAATAGTGTTACAGAGGCTACAGTGCTCGGTACAGACTGATGATGTGGATGGCTGAATGAGTCACAATGGCCTGGAGATTGATAACCCACAAATTACCTGGGCAATAAAAAAGACTAACCAAATATTATCTGCTCTAACTGACCCTGCTTGAGCATGAGGGGTTGGACTAGATGATCTTAGAGGCTCTTTCCAACCTCAGCCATTCTGTGATTCAGTGAAATATGTCGATACTGATGTGCAAAATCCTCTTTAAGACCCTGCAATTTAGCTGTTTGCCTATTCTATTGCTTAGATTTTTTTCCTCTCTGTGATGTCTGTAGAATTTTTCTGTCTGTGTACATATTTATTCTCTCTTTTGTTTGCTGTCTTCAGATCTCTGTGTATCTAACACAAGCCATAAAGCACTTCAGTTTCTTTGGAACAGATAAGGGGTGGGAGTCACTGACATGAGGTGGAATACTTTCTTACTGTTAAAAACACTGATAATTACTATGAAGTGTTTGGTAAAGTTAGCATTATTGACAAAAGCCAAAATGCAAGTTTGTAGTTACCTGCTTGTGGATAACTGTAGCTGTGTGTTTGTTGCAGACATGCGTATTTATGTATGTGTGAAGTTTCCCACATCTTTACAGTTTACGTGGGTATTTACAACAGAAAGAAAAACAGCCTTCTGGTCCTGCAATGCTTTAGAAAACCTCACTAAAACCTTGCCAGAACTATCACTCTACCAACTCAACTGATTTATAAAGTTCTGAACTCAAGAAGTTTCTGCTGTTATTTGTTTCCACCACAGGAAGACACCAACAAGTGCTCCTAAGGATAAAAACAACCTACTTTTTTATGAACACTGCCTGATATTTCCATTAAATTGTGACACAAAAAAGAGGGTGCACTTAAAAGGAGAGATTTGAAGAAAGAGTCAGAGTAAAAAAAGATGACAGAGCTATTCAGCTTCCTCTGAGTATTTTTGACTTAGAGTAACCTTTCTCTTCCTACTCCCCCTGCCACCTCCAAACAAAAAAGAAACTTGCAATGGATTTTCAACAGATACAGGAAAAAAAAAAAACCAACAAAAAAACCAACTCCAAAATTAAATTTGTCTTAATGAGGCCGACAGAATTTTCAGATGATAAATTTCCAGTAACAAGGACTGAAACAAGAATCAATGAAAACTCATTTTTAATTACACTGGCTGGGGTAATGAAACATTACCTCCAACCGCATATTAACCCAACCGCAATGAAGAAAATCAGCAATTTGCCTATTTGCATATTCTTTTTGGTCTTGATGATTTTATCAATCTAATTCCTATACATATCAGATTTGTTTGGAAGATGAAACTAATTCTAACAGAATATGGTTTAGTAACCCCATGGAGATGATGCAGTTCAGGAAGAATTTTAATGAAGCATCATGGAGAAAGAATTTGAATTATTAACTATGATAGATAGTGGACAAAAAAGAGAATGAAATATATTTCCTCTCAGCATTCAATAAAACTATTTCATTCTGAAGATAAATATGATTTAATATGATTTTCCAGTTAATTCTGATTATTTATAGAGGCCTGACTAGACACTGAGCTGCTAATGTCCTAGATTTTGAGTTACCACAGAAATGTAAATAATTTTAATTATTTTACGCAAAGTAGTTATGAGATTTCTGCAGAAGTTCCTCCTTGACTGAACTTTTCCCAATAAATTAAATTATTAGTATTAAGTACATCTGACCAAAAAAAAAAAAAAATAAAGTGAAACGAATGTACTTTGAATGTACAGCAGAAACATTAAGGAAAATAGCTGGAAATATATTTCCAGGCATAGCAAAGTGTAGGCTTAGACTGCTTTTCAGCCGTTTGAGTAAGCAACTTGCTACTTCATTCAATTAGTATCTTAGAGAACTGATGACCTTGTTACCCAATTGAATGCTTAATCCTTGACAGCAGGAATTAGCAATGACTTGAGAAAACAGCTAAACAAGACACAACGTTCTCCATCACACTGAGAGTACTGCTGCCCTAAACTTTCCTTCAGATATAAGATACAGCTATTAATTGGTGTGTTCTTAAGGAATACATCTTTCAACTTAGAAAAATTAATGACACTACCATGACAATATGCAGGGTTCACTTGCTTCACTATAGATGAACAAATTAGTAGTATTAAGAAACCAGAAGTTTTATGAAAAAACCCAACTAACTGGGGCAAGAGATTTACTTTTACCTTAATGTTTGTCTGATATTAAAGAGTTGGTTGTAGGATAAACATGCAAAACTACAGCCTTCTCATTCCTCAGTAAAGGTGTGCAGATACTGATGAGGGCTTGAGACGGGTCTGTACTGAACTAAAGTGGTGTCACCCCCTTGTGCCAAACTGAAGATGGGAAGCGCCCATGGATGAGAACACTGCTCTCCAGTCAATGCCCAGCACCTCCTCACACTCACCTCTCTGAAGCCCACAGTGAGTTCCCTTCCACCTTCGTGCAGAAACACATGTGGGTATCACAGTCCCTGTCACAACTCAAGGGTGCAACAGGTCTCAGAAAAGCCCTTCTGAACTGAGGTAAATTTCAGCCAGTTTAATATTTGCTAACTCTTAGGCTGCTTCAGCAGCAGCAATCCTTCATCACAGAGATAAACAGAGACTTGGAAAAACATTTCAACAGACAGTTTTTGTGCAGCTGTTAACAACTTCAGAGAAGAAATGCAGAAGATATGTGTTGGGAGAAAACACGCAGTGACAAAAATGTAAACACAAAAAGCCAGACTGTGGCCTAATTTAAGCCTTGTTCAGTCATATGCTAACTAAAGCATGCTTCCACACTCATAATTAAAAATAATCCTGAAATTTAAAACAACTGAAATCACACAACAGTGGAACTTCTTGCATTGTTCCAAAGATGTGTAGTGAAAAAAAAATCAGTTAAATGTCTGAGATTAAATAGAAAGTATCCAAGAATCCATTTAAAATGCTTTTACATTATTAATCACTTCTTTTCCTAAACCTAATGGAGCATGTATGTTTCAGTAAAAAAGCACCAGTATCCATTCCAGATTAAAAAAAGCTGATGACACAATTGATCTTAAATTTTGGGAAATTAATTGAAAACACTGTTGAAAAGTTTACATTCTATGTGTAATCAATGCACCTTGTTGCACACCAGGCACATAAAATGGCAAAGATTGAAGCACAATGCTCTAGGCAAACACAGCTATGAGTGGGCACTTTGCAGGCCCTTTTGAATGAGCACAAGAAAAAGAAATCTGAGAATTACTCCAGCATGCCCTCACAGCAAAGCTGGCAGCAGCTGACTGTTTCTGCGTACACAAGAAGCTACTGACTGGAGTAAGTGAGACTTGATAAATTGGCATTTCATGACCTTCAAGATATGCCTCAAAACATGCTTGTCTTTTCAGGAAACTTTGATACTGCATTAGATGAGATTACACGATATGATTGTCAAAGCCTCACTCAATGTCAGCTGCCTGCAACCACACCTACTTATGTTTTTGCATGCAGTGGTTGAGTGGTGTGAGAGAGGCATAGGAAAATCCGTGAAGCAATTTTAAGTACCTCTTTTTAAATGCTCCTATGCATCCTTCAGGAGACTTAAATGGTATAACACTGAATAATTATTTGTAATAAAGTTGGGCAATAAGCACTTCCAAAAAACTGTACTTATATATCCTTTTTTCCAAAGCTTAACTTTTGTCTTGCAGAGACACTTGCACCACTGCTTTCCTGATACACATCAGCACATGGAGAAGCCACCAACAGGCATTCCTGGCGGGGCTGCTGCCCTAGAAGTCAGGAAGCAACTCGTTACACTTCACTGCCCTGTTGTTTCAGCCTAAAAAAAGCAAAGTATGAACTACTTCTGGCAAAACTACGCCCATGCTAATTTCTTGGCTTAAGCTCATCAGTTCATTTTTGGGAGAGATGGGTGTTATGCAGACTGGTTGCTCTCTTCACTGTCCTTCTTAAGTACCACAGGAATCCAATGGGACAGTCGAACTGTAAAAATGAAATCAGTGATTTTTGGGGTGCGTATTTTATGGGTCTGGTCAAATGAACTAGTCCCCAGCTGTCAGCTGCTTCTCACAGCATCTGCCAGAAAAATTTTTCAGCTTTCTTTGGGAAGCAAAACCAAGACATATGACACAGACATCTCTGTAGCACTTTCTTCTGAGTGGATTTCCTTTTGCAGGGTGGAGGCAAGGGGTGCACATAGGAGATCTTCCTTGTTGGGGGACTGATGATCTGCCTTGCCTAAGGGAGTCTTTGGTGACACTCTGGACTATCAGCTCTTCCTTCCGTTGATCATCATGTGGACAGAGAGGAATGGGGCAGCACTCAGCACTTTTACCCCTTTGGTTCTGGTCAGCACTGTCCATCTTCCCCAAGGAAAGAACACATTCTACCCCCATGCTATTGAACTCCAACAGGGTCTACAAATGTGAAAAAATGAACAGCTCATGTACAGCACTTGTGTTTTTTTACGAAGTTATGTAAAATTCACACAATTGGAGAGATTCCTTTTAATCCTCTGCATGAAGACTACAAAAATAAAAATGAGCATAAATACTACAAAAAAAAAAAAAAAAAGAATGTCCCAAGGATACTTGCTATCACAAACATGAAATACACAGCTCCTTGTTTAAGTTCTCCTGCACCATTCCAGTATATTCCCTCCTCATTATACCTACAGAAAGACTATTCATTCGTGATAAGCTAGTTTGATTAGTTCAGATAATTTTCCGTTGCTGTAATATGCAAGCTGCAGTCACGGCAAAGAGTTGAGTCACTCTCATGATTTTGTTCCAAAACTTGTCTGCGTTGCCCAGTGCCTAAACCCATCAAAGTAATAATGATAATGTTTGCATGTGGTGCTATTAGTTAAATATTGAAGCTATAGCTGGAGAAACAAGGATTAGAAGCTTTGCTAGTAATTACAATCAGAATTGTAACAATCCTTATGGTTTTGCCTGCTTGTTCAGTTGTTCCTCACATAGACTATCCACAATATAAGTGGGAAATTCCTGTGAGAAAAGATTCTGGAAGTGAGGTCTAAATGGTGCACTCTATTGGTTTGAATGAAGAAAATGAGATTTTTTGGGCCAGTTTACTTTCATTAAGGCATTGCAGAATAAACTGAATATAGCCCAATAAATGACATATCTTTTGCCATTGAAATGTATTCACTTTTGCATTATTATACATTTTTATTATTTAAAAAACTGTGTATAGAAAGAACTTACTGGAAACCAATACACACATACACACATAGATATTTTTATCTACATTTTATTAGTAAACAAATTTCTGACACATCAGTAAGTAAATAGACTGTAAAACATATCTCTACACAAATAACAATGTAGACAGATAAACAGTCTTGAGAGAGAAGGTTTCAAAAAAAAAATCTTAAGCTTCATGTAATATTAACAAGAATACAGTGTGCTTTCCACAGCACTACTCGGAACGAAATGTTATGCCCATGGATGGTAAAGCAATGAATAAGCTGCAATGAATAAGTCCTGGTCATGAAGCACTGTTTGATGGCTGAACACGAATGCCAAAAAATCTGTACAATTAAGTGCTACTAGTGCTACAGATCCCAAGGAGGCTGTGTAAGAGCTTATCACTCTGCTTGCTGTGGAAAACCAAAGTGAAACACAAGCTTGACCACTGCATACTTGCAGTTTTGCTAGCTCTTAAGGGCTAAACAAAGCTGGGAACATGAAGCCACAGAAGCCACCCATCCTAAGGGCAGTCTGGAGAGTTCAGCACTGTACTTAATACAGCTTTAAAACCAGAGCTGTGTAGGATTATTTTGCTGGATGAAAACAGCAGTATAACAGAAAAGGTTCTTTGTATGGATTGATTTAAAATACAGTGTGGAGGAAAAATGGGACAGAATTCCTAATTACAAAATGAGGGTTTTAGTCAAAATGAGATAAGGGGCCAACTCTTGAGCTAGTGAGTGGGTACAGCCCTCGCAGCACAGCTGGCAAGCTCAGGTTTGAGCCCAGAGCACAGGTGAATTGCCATGTCTGTATTTCTTTTCTAAAGCTGTTTTTTCATCTCAGTCTTAAAATAGTTTTGCCTTATTTAGGAACAAAATACCACAAGTCTTGAAAATATTTCAGGTCAGCAAAACTGGGTCTGTTAAGATTTGTTCTGCTATACACTACCCAAGAGCAGTCTCCTTGCTTTTATGCTGGAGGACAGCATGTTTGGATCTTGCTGTCTCCTGCTTTTTACATCTGCTATGCTGTGAATGGAGTCAATGTCACCATGCTGGCTCTACTGGCTGTATTCCAGCCTAAGATTTCCTCATGCTGGAGGGAATTGCTTCAGCTCCTTTTACAGACCAACTTCAATTCCCCTTTCCTCTGCCACAGTTTACCAAAAGGGCATTGTGTAGAAATTTAATCTTTCTATTTTTTTTTCATCTTCTTCTTCTTCCCAACAGTGTAAATTCTTACTAATATGGCTTTGATAACCAAAGTAAAGGAGGCAACAGCTTGTGCACTCATGTTAAACCAGGCTTTTATTATAATTTATTTCCCCTAATCTTCATGTGAACTGAAATGTGACTGTAGACACCGTACATCAAAACTCAGTTCTAGATATATTTCTTTCTGAAAGGTTTAGTGGAATTGGAAAGGGTATTCAAAAGATAGAACAGCCTGAATATAGTGCTGGAATAGGACATTCACTGGCTTTCAGCAGTGAACACAGAAAAAGTTCCCACTGCAGAGAGACTGATGCTGAAAGTCTGCTAGAATAAGGTTTCCTCTGGGTCAACTTCTGGCCATTTACAGTTTTCTTATGTTAAAAGCTATAATTCATAGATTTCTCTGCCTCTCACTACACAATTTTCCTAATTTGCCATTATTTTAGCTTTCAGTATACTGCCATCACTGTTATTTGAACAGCAGGTGTGTTGCAATAAATGCTATTGCCTTGTCATCTCTGATTAACTCCAATAAGTTCACTTACACCACCCCAGTACTAGACCAGGACAGCTGAACTGGGAACATATTCGGGTCTAACATCTAACAGATGTTTGATGGGAAAATTTCCAACATCTCTCCTTTTCTTCTTAGAAAGCAGTTTAAAGAAAAAACTAGTTTAACTCCAGTTTCTCAAGGCTCAGAGTCTCTCACAATAAAAAGCTTTAGGAATAACATGGGAATGAAAGAAAGCACAGTAATATAACAAGAGAGAATAACTGCTCTGCTTAAAATACAAACTATTTCACATGCTTATTCCTATCCCTATTATATAGAATCTTTCCACTGAAAGCATTCCAAGAATGTGCCATTTACTGCTAAATCAATGAAGTCAAAGAGCATGGGAATGTAGTCTGAGATCCCAGAAGAATTCATCCAGATTATGCTATCAACAACCTGCAATGCAGTGCAAGGTTGAGACCAAGCCTAGTACTTTTGTCCAAAGTCTGGAGATTATTTTTTTTTAAAGGCTACAAGTGCAGGCATTTTCAGAATACCATTTTGTGGCTGTTTGCCTTGGGAAAGTTGAGTGAAGTTGAAAAAACAATGCCTTCTTAATGAATGTATTTTATTTTCTCTCCATCTATATGCAAGTTTTTATTGCAAACAAATTGCATGTAAGCTGTTCTAAAATAACCCCCTAAAAATAAGCAATTGATGCTTACACTAATACATGGCAGAAGTAGGAATTTTGCTGAGTTACTACATGCTCAGCTTTTTCATCCCATGCCTTGTCTAATGTTAAGACCACAGCTTCTGTGATAAATATGCATCTTGTATAAACACATTCTTTCCACCAATATTCATCTGGCTCTTTGCATCTAAGAGAGCATGAAACGTTACAGAGCTCTCAGCACTTCATTCTCTCTCTCATTCAGCGAGCAAAAATAAATCTTTGCTTCTTCTGTTGGTATATAATATGCAGTGCCAGGAGCTGCAAAATCCTTCCCTTTTCTAGTAGTGTCTGGTGCACTCGAGAACTCGCCGTTAGCCACAGACGTGAAGAAATGTTAAACAAAGTTGCTACTGCATAACCACCTCCTCCTACATGAGCTCTTGGGATAGGTTTAATCCTCAGCTGCACTTGAAGAATACACTTGTTGAGACTAATGCAGCATCACAGCCGGACTGCTTGCGTAGTCCTGTTCAGAGCGGCGTCAGCATCCCTGCAGAGCCAGCCAGCCAGCATATTTCAAACACATCTCACCAAGGCAAGAAATCAGATTATTTCACATTGAATGCAGTGCAATTTCCACAGGCAACTGGGGAGATCTTGGCTGCTGTTGATCTTTGAAAGAAGTCCTTATACACGTAGAATGAAATTTAGCTCTTCCTTTTCAGTCTCAGCTACATTTAGAGAGAAAGACCCAACACAGTGCCCAGCTCCTGGTTCCAGATGCTTACCCAACCGTTTCCTTGCTGTGTATCAGGATGAGACACAGGCCCTTTTTGTCTCCTTTTTCCCTTTCCTCTGCCCCATACTCTGGTGGAAGAGCACAAAGCTCTTTAGAATGCAGGAATACAAATTGTAGGGGCACTGGCACTGCAGGGCTGGCTGCAGGAAGACCTAGAGCATACTTGAAATTAGAGACCACTCTAATGAAACCAAATAGCTAGACGGAGACCAAAAGCAGAAATTCAGAACACTACCATTATTTCATAGCTAAAATACTGGATTAATACTCTGCAGACGTGAGCAATTTGATTCTCAGCTCCACATGTCTTTAGCACTTGCAAAGCTCTTAGAGCTGCATCAGTGGGTAACACCTTTCTTCAACTATCATGTTTCTTCATGTTCTGCAGTGGCAAAACTGTCTTTCCTCATTATTTGCATCACTTTAGTGAGTAAAGTCCTCTTTCCAGATTAGAACCAAATTTATGTATGAATAACGATGACAGTAGAATGGCTGCAATTCAGTCCATTGTATTAATTTGTAACTGTTCGTTAAAGAATTCCATGTTTAGCTTTTTGATTATTTCAAATTAGAAAGAAAACTTCACTAGGACTACTTACATGAAATTTCTTCCCAATAACTAATTGTGAGAGTAATTTGTTCAGTAAAAGCTTGAGTCCTGCACACACAGACATGAACAGGGCACACACATGGAAAGCTCTTCGTGCCTAGCATGTAGATATCTATTTCTGTAGAGGAGGGGAACCACAGTTCTTCCACATTTGCTCATCATCATCATCCTTATTGTGTGCCTGCTGAACTTCACTCTCTGGAGGTCCACCTCCGGGGAGAGAAATGTGATATGGCCAGTTTTCTGTATTTAGACCTGAGAGCAACTGAGAAACCCAATGTCGGCTGCACTGAGCAACTCTTCTCTCTACTGCCAAGTCTACAGCAGCCTTGAGAATTCACACTCTGCATAGCAAAGGGATATGTTTCTTTATCATCTGAGTTGGTTTATTCACTGCTGGCATTTGCAGAGCACATCAGTAATACTGAGACAAGGCACTGTACAGATGAAAGCCAGAACCTGATCCCCCAAAGCACCCTTTGCAGAGCTACATTATTCCAACTGTAATACAGCCCTTCACACAAAACCAAGGCTGTGACTTTTTTTCTTTAGTAGGAATAATGAATGTTTATGGCTGAGTTCTCCATCAGTGTCTGTTTCGGACACAGGGAACTAAAAAAAACAAACCCTTTCCTGTTTCTTTGTCTGTGTATATTGACATGTGCCAAAAGGAAGCATGTTTGGACACTATTATGCAGCTTGCTGAGAAGCTATCTTAAACATGAGGTTTCTTCTTTCCTACTAGCCATTATGGTTTCTTATCTCAGGCATTTAAACTATTTGCTAATTGCTCTCTTTTCTGTTTTGGAAAATTTTTTTGTGGGGATTTTTTTTTCTGGTGGGGGAGACTTTTTGTTGTTTTACAAAGTAGTTGCTATGAAAATAATAACTTGTGGACAGGAACATTTCTGTTCATATTTTTAATACTAAAAGGCCCTCTATTTATTTTGTAAGAATGTTAGCATTTCTCTGAGGATATCCTTGGAGAAAGCAGGTTGAATTTTGCTGTGAAACTGAAATGCTGGTGAAATAAAAAGACTATGTCTGTGTGACTAATTGTTACCAGGAGTTACAATGCAGCCTGACTCATAACCATTAAAACAAGTAGAAAATAGACCCCCATCTACTTTACATGATATAATATATATTAGAGCATAAAGGCTTCAACTATTTTTCACTGCAAGATCTAGTTCCCCTCTATCTCTTATTTTGCTCTAGCCTTAAGGAAAATTCAAACATATTCAAATATGCTTGTTACATGTTAACACATTTAGTGTGCTTTTCAGATATATCATGCCCGCAAAGTTGCAAACTTGGCTATAAGGGGAGAGAAAAAGAGGTGTGACCTGTATATGGGAACAAGATTGACAAGAATTGTGCAACATTGTGCTCTAGCTGGCACTACCATTGCTTCGCTAATGCACAGCTGGAATTCACAACCAAAACATGGAGATGGAGTGGTTGTTTCTTTTAAAAAGAAGTAGATGGTATCAAAATCAACCTCTAAAATCTCCCAACAGAAACATCTTTCCATCTGCTGCTATAGTTTCTTTATCCTGAAATTGTTCTGTGGAATTTCCTGTTTACTCTCAATCTCCTAATTTATAGATCACGTCCTTCAACACCAATGGTAGAGTTTATGTAATTTCCATTCACTGAATTCCTTCGTTATGTTCTTTTAGAACAAACTGGGGTATTATCTTTATGTGTCCAAGTTCAGGAGGTTTAACATTTTTCTGCCAGTTACAACTTAATTGTAAGTTTGAGCCTCATACTGACAATTGCCTAACTGAAAAAAGAATATTAAATTCAAACCACTGGAATAAAATCTACAGTCTATCTTACAGAGTGACTCTAGCATTACTTTTGAATTTCCTCATTTTATTGGTGCTGCCAGTATGTGTTAGTTCTATCTGAAACACCAACAAAATATAACATCTCCTATTCAGTTACCTGAAGAATCCTTCTCAGCATCACCTTTATGGCTGATCTCAAAGTACAGGACCAGCCTGGAGCATCATCAGTGTGACAGCTGAGACAGCTATAGGCGACCAACTTAGAAGGGAGAAGTTTGTGAGTACTTCTGTAACAAATTTCCCATTCATGGAGTTGGTAGGATAGGCAGCCTTTCCATAGGGCAAATGGTGGGGCTCAGCACTGGCTATACAGATGCCACTTAAGCAGCAGAGACCAGGACACATCTCTTCTAACACCCTCCCTTTTCCTCCAGCCACACTTCTCTTACAGAAAGGTCTTTACAGAAAAGGACAGGCACAGAAACTCTGCCTGTGATGTCCTTCCTAGGCAGTGCTTGAGGAGGAGGATGGATGAATCACTTTTTCCATCTCACAAAAGCATGCACTTCCATCCTCAGCCTTCCTGCGGCCTGGGAAAACCAAGGAAGAGAGCACTGGATCCTGGTGCACACCACTGTGTCTGTCACTCAGGAAGTCTTACAAAATTCATAGAGCAGCTTTGGAAAACTGTGATTCAGTTTATTTACTAAAATAAGATTTATTTTGCTAAGTCCTCCCTGCATTTTTAAGTGGTTTGTTGAAAATCTTCCAAAGCTTGACTCAGGAACCAAATTCATTTTAACTTAGGGGGAATCTTCTTTTAACCAAGTATATAAGAAACAAAGGCCATTTGCTGCTGACTGGCCTAACTCAAGATGTGATTAAATAATCCTCATGCTCCTCTGCCCCAATTTTTTACCTTCTCCCCAGAAATAATGACTCAGGAAAAGCCCCTTCATTCCTCTACTGACACCACTAGGAGAGGGATGGATGCTCAGTGCCCACAGTGAGAGCAGCTAAGATGCCACTGAGCCACCTACTTAAACAGCATTTTGGCTGCACACAGTGAGTGATCTGGGCATTGTTATACCTCACAGGCTAACCTGGCCCTCAGACAAACAAAACATTACACTGACAGTACTCCAACTCCCTCTATTTCCAGCAACTTTATTCAAAGTGGGAAAGGAACACCAACATGACAACCTGCTCCATGACAGGTTACTGAGGATCATGTCCACCACATTAACACTGACACAGAACAGCTTTAAGTTACCTTCCCCTTGTGCAGCCCTGAGCCGTGCTGCATTTAGAATAGTTTTCTTTACTGCCCAACTCACTGCTCCCTCCTGCTCTCGCTGCTCATTTCCTCCTCTTCTGGCCTTAGTCCCCAGCCATCTGCTGCCAGTTCCCAGACAAATCACATCCACAAACTTTCTCCTTCTGTCTCCTTCACTGTCCACTCCCACACTTCCTGAAGTATCTTCACCAATTAGCCACCTGGCAAGAAGAGTATCTTCAAGTTCATTAGGTGAACATTCCTGGATAAAAAAGCGCCAGTTAAAAAAGAAGGGTGGGGTTGCCATGGAATAGCCAGGGAGAAAAAGGAAAACAAACAGGCAGTGAAAACAGGGTAGGAAAGCAATGTACAGACCTGGGAATTCTATGCCTAGAAGTATCGATGGCCATCTGGGTTTCAGCAAACCTTAGAGTGAATAAAACATCCAGCATTACTTCTACTCTATAACCTGGTCTTCAACAAGAGTACGAAAGAAAACAAGAAGAAAGTGGCTGGAGTACTTCGATAAAATTTTTATGGGCCACAAGATGCTCTAAAATCCATCACTAAAAGAATCCAGAAACACAAAGCTAATCTGGGGGCTTGCATTTTTTGTTTCGGCAGAAGAAAGTATAAACCAGACCAGAATCAATCACAGCTCATTTTCAGAAGACACAGGGTGGTCACAAGCAGTTGTGTTTTGTAAGAATAAGCCATCAAGAAGAGGAATGCACCCTACTTTTGACTTTTTTCTAAACATGGATTCGAGGTTGATAAAGGCGAATGAGCTCACCTCCCAGTAGAGATAAAATTCCTCTCATAGAACTGATTAGCTATAAGACAGTCCTCATCATACTAAAACTATTCCAATCAACCCATCCTCCCAAAACCTTCCCACAACCCCCCCTCCCCCCCACAATGCCACCCACAGTTCTCAGTGTATTGGAAAAGTAGCTGCTGACAAATAGGAGTGCTGTCCATCTACTGAGTTTTCCAAGTGTTATGTTTTGGCTATTTATTACCACAGTTACATTGCAAATGAACTTCTCACTCACTGATATGTTCCAGCAAAATTTGACCTAAGCAAAGCATACCCAGTCATTTTGGCCAATTGGCAAGTGTTCATTAAGATTCCTGTTATTTTCACTTTGTTTTGACTGGCTTTGAAAAGGCAGTCCTAAACAGGCTTTTCTCACTTTCTGGAGCCTTAGGGAGCCAAGGAGGTATTGTACTGTACATGTAGAAGCTATTGTGTGTCCACACAGTGCTGTGCCATTACAGGCTGCCACTTGTACCTCCTCACTCTGATTTACCACCCAGATATGAAAACAAAATGTACTGTTGTGCAAGCATTCCTTCCAAACTTTGGTAAAGGAAATGATATTAAAACTCAAAGGGACATATACAGATTTCCACAACTCCTGGTGAATGCCACATTGTACTCATGCTCCCCACCTTTTACCAACTAAAGACTGAAGTGCCTACCACTTTTCTAGAAATATTCAGGGCCTCCTAGATGGTGAGTTTCTGACTGGAAACAGATGAAACCTTCTAGTGATGGGAGGAGAAGAATTGTCATGCAGACTGAGAATAACATCAGTATTTTTTGCAGACATTGTCCATGGAATAATTCTCCACCTCCTCAGACTTACATCCTGTAGGTGTAGCTTCTACCAATTAGAATTACTTGGCAGTAAATGTTGCATTAAATATTGAACTGGAATATTCAGATATATACACATTCATCCAACACCAGATTAAAATGTGAACAGATGCCACAGCAACAACATAATTTAAGAAGAAAATGACAATTGTCTCAAAGAGTAATAGAAAAGTTTGAGTTGGAAGGAACCTTTTAAAGGTCATCTAGTCCAACCCCCAGTGACCCTTCCAATGACCTTTCTTGCCTCTGAGATTTTAAACACTGTAGACAAGCATAAGACACATGCAATAATCCCTATCCTCTTCTCAGCATTGATAGGCTTGTGGTCAGATGGTCTAAGTTCACTTCTGGACACTGAATCTCAACAGTCAAGAGGGAAACAATGAAGAATGGTCAGCAATACAAGAAACTTTACCTACAAGTAATAAATGAATGAGTCAGCTCTCCCTGGACTGCAACAGCAAAGATCAGGTGGGGTAAATAGCACAGATACCAGCACAGGAACTTCAGATATGCTGAGAAACTTGCTGGTGGACTGTGGAATCTCCATCTTTGGGGGAAAGTTAGACATATCTATGTTGGCAACAGCAGCAGAAATAGCACATCTTACAGTTTACTGGGACTTAAACAAGGAAAAAAAGCCCTGTTAAATCTAGTAAGTGCTTATTAGTTGTACTATGTACAGAGTCTCCAAGAGATCCAGGCCTGTGTCAGAGACACTTCTATGCACACTGAGTAACAGTTTACTTGTTTCTTTGCAGTATGCACTGCAAAGAAATGAGAAGGCTGAAGGAGGGGATTGGTGATATTATCTTAACTAAGACTGAGAACCTAAACCACAGTGGCATTATCCAAAAGACAAGAACCTAGTTGACAAAAATAGTCAGTACCAAACCCTGGCTCCAAGTTCTCCTAGGTGCCTTTAACTCCCACTTAGTTATTTAGTAAAGAAGTACTATGACCAAACATCAGCTTTCAATGGACGTAACTCCTTGTCAAACACTTTAAAAATCTGTTTTACTAAGGAGAACTGAGCTCTTGGAAGATTTACCTTACATGACTTCCCTTCCAACACATCATGAACCTGTGACGAAGCCAAGAGAGGAAGCAATGTGTCCTGAGAGCCTAAGGCTACAAGCAGGAGAGTTTGCCTGGAGGTCGCAGCACCTCCTGCACCTTATTTCTGCTCTGTCACAGGCTGTGGGCACAGGTGGGACACCCATGCAGTAATGAGTGAACTATCAGAAGTACACACAGCTGGGCTGGCTGAGCTCAGTGCTGATTCACTGCAGTTGGGTGAACTGGGAGCTGTGGGATCAGCTACTGCCTCCTGAGCTGGCAGTCAATTCAGGAGCAGTGACAGGTGGATATACTGTACGTAAGAGGGAAACAATTCTTGCTTTTGTTTTTTTTTTGGTAGTAGCTCCTCAGGTACTCCTATATTTTGCTAAAGCTGATACTGAGGTTTCCTCCTGACAATGTAATTATGGAAGTACCTGGTGTCTGAACAGCCCTGAGAGCTTCAGAATGTAAAAAGTGCACTTCTAGTAATAAATGGTAGTACTTACATGTTGTCTAAAGATGATACAGAAATCTAATCTCTTTGGGGAAAAAAACCCAAGCCTATTTTGAAATCAACATTTCTGATTTTGTTTGTTGGGCATAGATCACTCTAAAGGTGAACTGGTACACTGTACTAGTGACTGCTTATCACCCTGTGTATTCTTGATTTACACATTTTATTGAAAAAAATGAAAACTGCTTGATGCTAATAAACTTTGGTTGTTGGGATTTGTTTTGTTTGCTTGTTTTTTGTTCTTGTTATTCTGTTATGTTTGTTCTTCATTATGACAAATACAATCTAATTGACAGGAATGGCAAATGAGATCTAGATGAAATCTAGTGGAAACCATGGGTGAGATGTCCAGCTAGTTCCATTTTCCTTTTGAAGCTGATGGTGATAGTCAGCAATTTTCCTGTAAGGAAATCTGACTACTCTGTACTGTCATCAGAGAGGCTTCAGAAGAAACATGTGGCAAAGGAATGGGAGTGCCAGAAAAACTACCTATAGGACATCTGACTACCACTGGGCCAAAAAAGAGGAAGACAATAGTGCAATGACAGATCAGAGAGTACTTCACTTCTTTCTCCACCATGGGCATTCATCAGTTTTTCTCCAGACCACAGGGAAACTACCAATAGCCACCTGTACACCTCCTAAGCTTCATTTCAAGATCCTAAGTGGATGTCAGAAGTCTTTTGTGGCTACTTCTCAGTTCAGGAGTGAATTCAGCAGAGATGAAGGTGGACTGTATAGGAAAGGTCACATGCCCAAGTTATACCGAATTCACCTGAGTTTTGGGGCTTTTCACTTAAGAAATCAGAGCTTTCAGTTTTAGCCTAAAGGTGGAGCATGAGCTTAAGTCCACAGTAACATGGAACGTCTTTCTTTTCACACTTTTTCTCAGTTTAAGTTCTTGTTCAGTCACACTGCCCTGTGCATCCTAAAATCTGGAGAAAATCTGCCCTATTTTTGACCTAGGAGACCATAAATAAATGTAGATAATAGCAGAAAACTGCATATTTTTACATATTTGATGTGAAATTATAGCAATATTCTTCCTCACTGAAGTGACTTTTTCCCTTAACCTCTTGAGACCTTTGTACTTACTGAAAATGCTTGTGTGTGTGTGGCACTTTAATGTAATGACACAATCTGTAAGTACAATAGTCTAAGTTAAATAATGCTTCCTCACAAAGTTTCAGGCACACAACTAAGGAGTTAAGTAGTTTCCATGTTTGTTTTTCCTGGATCCTGTTCTGAGACTATCTTCCATAGCTGGAAAAGGTCAACATCCTACCATTAATACAACATTATTCCCACAAGTTTCTACAACAAAAAAAACTTTTCATAAACAAAAGCCATTTTTTAATGTGGTGCATCAAGAGCCATGTTTACTTGCACTGTTATTTTGCCAGTACCTTATGGTTTACAAAAGATAAGGGTATTAACAGAATTTAAAATACATATTTTTTGATCTTATTCCACATTGGGAATGAAAGAAAATGTTACTAAACCGTCCTCCCAACTTCCTCTCTTGAGAGGTCAGATAACTTGGCAATCTATCACTTCTGAAAAAGAAAGTATACATATGTGTATTTGAAGGAGCCAAGACATGTAAAAAAATTTATATACAATCATTCAAGATTTTCTGAACTTTGCTCTGAAAATAAATAATGCTGACATTAAGAAACCAGTTGGAAGTATTTTATAGTGATTAAAGTAAAGCCCCACAAATCTTCTCATAATCAAAATGCTCAGAGGAACTTCTCTGCTTTGACTTAACTCTCTTTGTTCCTCTGCACTGGTTGGCAAACACGGTTCATCTGGGAAATGCACACACGTTTATAGTCTTTCCATTTGTCAGCTTTCTGTAAAACTTCAAGAGCGTTCACAAAAGCAGTACCTAAATACTTGCATGACATCTGGCTAAAATGTAAAAGGAAAAAACCACTGAAGAGATGTGAGTTTTGTTTGTTTGGGTTTTTTTCCTTCACATACAGTTTCTAACTGCAGCACCTGTTTGGATTGCTCATTTGTTCCCAATGCATATGATTCACATCCCTTCTTTCCACAGAAACAAAGGTACAAAACTTCAATGTACAATCAGATGTATCCATGTACAAACATGGATCCCACTATTTCTTCTCTTTGAACTTCAAACCTAAAGTGGAAAGAATGTATTGGAATGATGGTATCTGAATAAGAAGGTGCAGTGCATGGAATTAAATATGTGATAATCTTGAACTCTGAATCACATAAATTGTTATTGTCAGTTAATTTACTTGATGTGCCTCTTCCCTATACCATGTTTTCTCAGGGCAATCATCAAGCTGGTGCATGCTATCAGTTACCAGTTTTAGATGAGAAATGATCCTGTTGAGTTTCTGACATGAGGGTACACATAGAAACCTGAAGAGCTGAGGCACTCTGTCAGCCTCCTGCACTGCCCACACTGTCAGTGCTGGGTCATGGTGTAGGTCTGCCTTGATCTCTGGGTGCATCTCCTGGGGACCTCTTTCTTTGAAAGATTCTCTTTCCTCCACTGCTCCACTAAGGAAAAGGATTTTGTGTCAGGGAAGCAACTTTCGACCTTTGCCTGACACTTGAGCAAGATACAAACCTTTGTAAAGTTTCAGACACTCAGCAAAGCTTTTCATTTTCAGCAGCTGAAATGTGGGAAGATCTCGCATTTCCTTTGGAGTGTGCCCAAACCCTCACAGCTCCTTTTCCAGACTAGGCTCTGGGAACAGAGAGAATCCTGTGTGTGTGTGTGTGGGTGTGTGTGTGGGGGTGTGTGTCTGTGGTGCATCTTTGATGACCATTTGCATGGAGCAGCATCAGCCTCACAGACACCTGGGTGGGAGCCCACTCCCCAAAGCTGAGGAACTTCCAGGGAATCATTTCTGCAGCTGTCCTTCCAAACCAACCTGGGACAGATATGGAAACTGAGAGCAGGTTCCCTGTTCCTCCTCAACAAGCATTCAGGCAGGCTGGACGAAGAGGTTGGTGGAGGCTTCCAGCTGGAGGTGTCTAAGAAACCAGAAGTAGGGTTTCTTTTCATTACTAAAAAATGTTTAGGAATGAGAGTCAGAGAGGAAAGATGGGCCCTGGTGGCCCAGGATGATGTACCAGCACAAGAAGGGGTTGTGTTGTTGAAAATAAATGAACAAAGATGTGCAACGAGTAGAAGAGGGACTTTAGGGTCAGATGGATGTAGATAGTTATAGTTCCACTACAGAATAATGCATAAAGCGAAAAACAGTTGAAATAGTTGTAATTTTAAAAATCTTTTTATACCTGATTCTGGATTGTGAGATGAATTACAAGAGATGAATTACACAGGATTAATGACTAGACAAGCAGGTCAGGATTTTGTAAGTGAACTTCTGCTTCTATCCAGGAGCAAGTCAGGAGTACTAGAGTGTTGCTGACTGCTGCCTCTTCTGAGGAAAGTGCACAGAGCAGGTGAAGAGTAGGTGGTGACTTAGTTGAAAGGTGGTGGCTTAGTGGCAGCTTTAGTTGAAATATAGTAAGTCAAATCATAGGAGTAAGATAAGGTAAATTTTCTTTTAGAAGCTTTCACAAATGCTCTGTTCAAATTTCTGATTTCTATATTTGTTTAGCTTTCACCCAAGGAAGGAATTTTGTTTAGAGTTCTCCATTAAAAGAGGCCTATCAAAAGCTCACGTAACCCATAGCTCAACCATTTTGAATATCAAGAGACACTGCTTTCACATCCTAAAAAACCTTTGAAGAAAAAGTACAAGGGGGCTATCCCTAGTATCTCACCTAGCTGAGACACTGAGACATGTAATACTCTGACCAAATGGAGAGGGGCAGAACACAGAAAATAGTCTTGTAGTATAGGGATAAAAATAACAGCATTCTGAAGTGGTTACAGGAACACATTCAGTTGCACATAACAGAAAGCAAACGTGCAGTTCATATTACTTAAGCTCCATATTCACCAGCCACAAAGTAGTAAAAATACATCTCACACTGACAGCAACAGAGGAGATGACATCACTTCAGGGACACATCTGACTCTGGCTGTAAGAGAATCTGGAGGAGCACAAGTTTCAGGCTAAAAGCTGGTAAGAGCCAACAGAGCATTACAAGCACCATGGCATCACACAAAGGCACATGCTCTGGACATAGACTAAACTGGCCCCAGTTTCAGGGTGATAAACAAAGCAGGGGATTGTTTCACAGCCCCCATCAGAATTCATTCTTAGCAATTTCATCTGCCTGAATATTCAGAAGTCAGATAGGAAGTAAATGAAATTCATCAGTCATCAGCTGGCTGATGTTCCTGCATCCTGGAGTGTTTACAGGTTGTGCAACACTTCCTCTCCCAGGAAAAGAAACACTTGTCTCAAGCATGAAATGCTTTTTCTTCAGTCACTAGTTCATAACGGCAGTTTCTTGCTGAGGTTTTCTTTGCTTTGTCTCTGATTATCTCATGACACTTTTGTATCTAAATATTAGTGTTTTGTTTGAAAGACTTGCCTTTTGTTTGGTTTACATATCTTTATGTACACTCCTACAATTTTTATTTTTGACTACCATTCTCTCCTTCTTCCAGCCCATCCTAACCAACCCAAGGAAATTTCTGTGTGTTCTGTGATTACACCAAAAGCTTTGTGCCCAGGGAAGGAGGCACTTCTAGGAAGGAAACCTCAATAATATTTTGCTTTGGAGAGTAGTAGATTAGTATCTCCAGACAATTTTATCTCAATTCTCCCCTGACAGCCAAATTTAAGCAAAGATGTCTATTTCCTATTTCCATTACAAGAAACTGAAAGGTTCTCACAGAAGACTAAGCTGGAAGCTTAAGCATTTCCCTCCTGGACTCTCTGGAATGTCTTAGTTATTGCTGCAATTTTGATTTAAAACACCTGGGTCTTTCCCGGTCAAACACAATGTAATTTGCCTGTGATGTTCTGCTTTCTTACAAAACACACTTGAGCCTCTCATGAATTCTTAGATGCTTTGTTAGCTCTTAAAAAGCCAAAGCTTACTTCTCGACAAATTTTGGTTCTGAAACCTAATCAGACCAGCAGCCAGAATATGTTATCAGACTAGAAGAGCCCTTTCTGCAGGACTTCAATATGATTGAGTCTGGTGGCAATAGTGTGCCAGGTGTCTATTTACCAAGCACAAGGCTGGGGTGGGATACATCCCACAACTTATAGAGACCTGGAGGTAAAGGGATTAATTTGTAACACATGCGTAAAAGGGATCATGTACTTGCTTAAAGACACAGGTTAACTGACAGAGGTTACAAGACTCTAGGAATTACTAGATTCTGTAAAGAGGGAATTTAGAGGAAGTTTTTCCTTGGACTAAATAGCTATTTAAGGGATAAATTACAGTTTGACCTGTATTTCACTTTATGACAATAATAGATTATAATACTTGAGACAACAAGAGCAGAACAATCTTTTTTCTGAAAACCGTGGTATATGTTTGAATAAAAAAACCTGCAGGAATAGATGAACAATTATAAACTTGCACTAGCCACTGAATTTCATTATGGGAATGCTCTGAATGGAACTGAAAATGAAATAGTGCTCCACTGGGTAGGGGTAACAGCTATGTAGCCTCTAACTGCAGACACTTCCTGAGATCTTCAACAGAATTTGGTTTAGAGAATTGGGAATATAAAAAAAAAAATTGCAGTATGAAAGATCTCTTCTTGAAGCAAAGGATTCACAAGTGGCTGCAAGAGTGTTCCAGCGACTGTAAATGCATGACAGAGAAGTATGTTTATCCCACAAAAATGAAAAGGACTCCTGTTGATTTAGTACACAGAGGCAGGAACACATGTAGCTTTACAGTTATGCCTCATTGCAAGGAGGGTTTATTTAGCCAGTTGGTGTTCTGATTTACACCATACAAAACACCTTTGAAATCACTTAAGTTACACAACATACATAAATCAGGACAGTTCTCTGTCTCCTAGACTAAGAACAGGTAGAGAAAAAAATCCTTACAGGGAAAAAGCAGAACACAATGTCTGTGAGGGAAAGAGTAAACAACAGCCCAAACTGCAGCTGTGTAAATGCACCAAGCCACAGACTCAGCTGACAATATGATGTGTATATTTATTTATACCAGAGTGTTGGGGCTTTTTTTTAAAAAGTATGCTTATTGAGAATGGTATTTAGTGTGTATTTAGTTTTGGTAAACATGAGGGACCAAACTGCCATGCTTAGGCAGGAGATGCTGAAATTATACAGAGGATTTTTGCTGATGAAATGTATACGACTGATGCAATTTGCACTGTCTAGCAGAAAGTATTACTTAACAAAACTATTACCGTGGCAGCAATTTATAGCCATCTTTGATGGCTATAAATGTACTTTACCAGAGAGGGATGCACTCCTGTGGTAACAGTCATGTGTCCCTCCATCAAGGACTGGGCACAATGAGGAGGGAGATGCAGGGGGCAGGAGGGTCTCCAACCCCTGAAGGGGAGCACCCCCACCTCTCTGCATGTTTCTTGCTCTGCACACCATAAACCACAGTGGGACATGGCCTGAAGAGTCCTGCTGAGTTGTCAGTGTTGGCACCTTGGAGCAGTGTCAGGGTCACTTGCAGGGGTAGCCCAAGGACACTCTGTTTCTTCCCATGGGTGCTTCCTCACGAAGCAACCGGATCTTCCTTGGCCTTGGTGGTAGTCATGGATCCAGACTAGTCTCAACAGATCTGTTCTCCACTTCCCATGTATCTGGAATAGCTCAGGTATCTTTAGAGATATGATACAGAAGGATGTTGGCAGGAGAAGCAAGCCTGTCCTCTAGTTCACTTGACTAAGGTTACCCCTGCAGATCAGGCCCCAGACATGCTTGATCCCATGGAGCTGCCCTGCACCTTTAACATCACTCCAGCACATACCATTCCCTTCTCCAGAGATGCTTGAGCCATTGAACCAGATTGAAAATATGCGTCTACATGCCTGACAGGCCCTGAGAAAACAGCTCTAAAGATGCAGGTGTGAGCAGCTCCCTGCTGAGACACTAACTGTGGCTCTGTGCATAGACCCATCCATGAACCTGGGTCTACAGGTCTATATGGTCTACTTACACTCTGCATTTTTGCCTGAAGGCATGGGAACAGTTAATTTTTTTAAGCAGAATTTTCTGTGGTGGCTAAAGCTGTATCAGCAGATATATTTTGTGATTACATTTTTCAGTTGGCTTTACAGTTCACAAGGTGGCTGTCTTTGACATAGTTTCTCTCCTCTCCCCAAAGGCTGCTGTGCTGTTTTCCTGGGAGGGGGGCGGTGTGTGTAATATTTTTCTACCATCTCCTTTGATGATAAAACTATTCTGCCTTAAGAAAATTTTCTGGTCTTTTCCCCCCTCCCTCACTGGGCTGAATTCTGGATGTCTCCATCAACTTCTCTAATTTTAATGCCGTTGTTTAACTAGATAATCTGACTTCTTCCATTTTGCATTTATATTTCATAGTACATCTGCAGCATTTGAGAGTTCACTGCATGGATGTTTCAAACCACACCATAGGATCTTGGCAGTTACACATGACCTCAGAGATTTTATACACATATATCTGACGTACAGAGGAAGCAATTAAACCATATGGACTTCTCCTATACAGTAGGAAGCACAACACAAATCTTCTCACTCGATTTATTATAACCTTATGTCATTTAGCAAAACCAACTCTGCAGCTGTCTGAAGGAGAGGAGCCAGCTGAGGAGAGGGAGGACCTGTATGGGGAGCTGTGGCTCAGGCAATCCTGAGCAGCTTTATGTGCCTCCAGCTGTACAGGGCAGTCAAGGCCTTGCTGGCAGCACCAGGTATGAGGCAGCGGAGCACAAACTCTGCAGTTTGGTGTGTGAGGTCTTGTAACAACAAGAAAACCAAATGGATCTGTCCTCAGCCTGCACATTCACTTCTGCCTCTGCTCCAATGGCAGGGGCTAAGGATGAGGAGCTGCAGGGGACAGCAACAGTAACACCCTTCTCACACAGGGAGCCCACCCCTCCCCTGTCCTGCAGCCTCGCTCTGTCAGGAGGGGTTGAAGGACAAGATTGGGCTCATGCAACCTAGCTTGTCCTGTCTACAGGGCACACTGATGATGGGGGAATGGTCCCACGGTGTGAAGTTGCTAGCAAATACAAATCATGTAAAATAGAAGCTGTGAAAAGGGGTGCAAGACAGTGTTACACTGCATATCTGTGCCAAGCACATGGAAGGGTGTGCTCTGTAATGGAAAGGGGCTTAGTCTCACAGTGGTAAGGGATACTCTGCAGTAGCAGCACAGTCATATTTGAACTGAAGAGTTTCCTGTGGAAAAAACATTTTATCCATAAATCTGCATGCCAGTGCATAGCCTCATTAAATACTGGAATAAGGAATATATCTGGGTCCAACACCCACAGTGTCGCATGGTGCCTTTGAGCCCCCTGCTGCTGGAGTCCCTGTCACTGGAAAGAAGCTGTCACTGGGCCCCTCTGTATGATGCTACCTCTGCCACAAACCTGGAAGTGTTAGCAATACTTTTGGCACCAAAAAGCCACATGCAAACAGCTCCTGCCCAAAGAGCTCATATCCTAACACAGACAAGCCCAGAGAGCTGCAAAGACCATGGCATCCTGCATTACAGGAGGGAGACCTCATCTCAGAACCAGCTTCCCTCATTGCTCTTCCAGACTATCAAAACAGGAACTCCCTTGTAGGAAGCCTTTAACAGATAAACAGTGGTGAAATGGAAAAGGAGAATATGTTGCATGGTTAAGAGTGGATAAAAGAAAGTTCATCAAAGAAAGAGAAAAGTAGGGGACCTAGAAACTGAAAAAGAGCCAAAAGGTGATTTATAGAGAAAAAGGGGTATTTGTATCAGAAGAAATAATACAGACAAATCCAAATCTTTTTTTTGACTGGACAGAAAGACTATACAGGTTGCCATACTCTGAATGGTGTGAAACAATTTGTAATGGGGAGGACAGCTAGTACAACTTTCTTTTTTGCTCTTACACCTATGCTAGACTTTGCCAACAATCTTGGAGACAAATAAACCTGCTTTAAACAAGTTAATAAGGGGTAATAATATATCTTTAACCAGTGATACTGTATTTACAAAAATTAGTTTTGCTAAGTAATAAGATAAACAATAGGTAGACACAGAATTTCATTGAACAACTATGACCCATACTGAAAAAAACCCAACAAACCAAAGCCACAAAAAAACCCCAAAGTGCTTTTCTTTGCTGGGCATCTATGACAGCAGTAGACAGAATGGAATTTGATAGACTAATACAGTCTTTTCATAGAAAAATAGTTTTAGCTTGTGGGAGGAAAAATGCTGCACAGATGCTTTATTTGTTTGGGCTTGCAGCTTTATTCATTGTCTAGAGCCGTTCTCTGTGCCTAAAAACACAGACTTCTATCCTTCAAGATCTTCTTTCTGCATGCTCCCAAAGTTTATATTTAATGGTCAATGTAAGGTATTTTAACATTTGTCATCCTTTTCAGATAAATGTAATGGAAACACTCAGGTAATGAACAACAGTCTGGTTCATTATGCAGACACTGAAGATGATTTGGAAACCTTATGTACAAACTGAGGTTAATAAAGAACATTTATTTTCTTAAGTGTCAGTAAGAAAATGCTGAGAACAGGCTCAGTCTGCCTCAGCAGATACTGTTTGAGATGACAGCCTGCCCATTCCCACATTTCTGGTCTCTCCAGGTCAGACTCAAAGGATTCCACTAATAGTTTGGTACTTAGCAAAGCAGACAAAAGGAAAATGGGTCAATGTTACTTGCTCCCATGTGACAAAAATACAGAAAATAGAAACAAGCACCATTTGAGAAATTTGTAAAGCCTCAGACATATGTCATGAGAAACATTTACAATCTCTGGAGTATAATTTAAGTGCTAAAGGATGACCCGGATTATCCCTCTTGGATTCCTATGTGAACTACCCAGTCACAGAGTAAAACCACCATCCACTCACTGCTCTATCTTTAAACTCCTTCTCACAGTAAGCAGAAATTGCAAAACTTGGCTAAAAGCACAAATAATATTTTTGTGCAGTAGTACTGTCTGACCGCTAAAAGTCAAAGCTTGGAGGTCTAACCAAATGGACAACACATTTTTCTGAAAACAATCCTGACAGTGCATTTCATTTCCTTAATGAAGTGTAACTCAATATGTGAAAACCAAACAAAAAGATTAATGACACAGAATCACAGAATATTCTGAGTTTGAAGGAACACATAAGGATGATCCAGTCCAACTCCAAAGTGAATGAATGGCCCATCCAGGGATCCAGAGCACTGTGAGCACCCCATAGTGGGAAATTTCCATCCAACTGAGCTGACATACATACATACATACATACATACATACATACATACATACATACANAACTGAGCTGACATACATACATACATACATACATACATACATACATACATACATACATACATACATACAGGAGAATGTGCTGAGCTATGCAGACACTATTGATCCAAACAAGTGAAAAGGTGACAGATGAGTAGATACTCATGACATTCCCTAACTTCAGGTACTTATTTTCTAAATGAGGTAAAATATACTTGCAGGATTTCATAGGAAGACAGGAAGGATTAAAAAAAAAAAAAAAGCCATTCAAGAAAAAAGGTATGGAAATATTTTTGAGTGGTTTTGAATTGCATCCAAAGGATTCTAATCTCAGCACTGGCTATTATCACCAAAGTTAACTTTGCACTATTCATCTCACAAATTTCCTTTCTGTTCATTCTTCACTAGAGTTAATTTTTCTAGAGTTAATTTTAAAGTCTTGTTTTATTTTCTGAAGTAAAATGGTTTTTGATTCCTTACTGTGATTTCTCTTGTATTTTCTCTCCATCTCTCATTCAGATTTGTGATATGCAGATGTTCAAATACACTCTTAAATACACTGTTAAAAATGCTTAAAAATGCCCTCAAAATAAATTCCTGAAATATCTTCTCAATTTATTAGCAAACTGCTGTAAGATTTGTTTTTTAAATGAGTGTAACAAGCCCATAAATCATCAGACCACATAGGTAATGCAAAAGGCATCAGATGGTGCAATTTCAAATGGAAGAGCTGATTCTACGAGGCAAATAGTTAATCCAGCATATTGACTTTGGTCATAAGTTTGTTTAAAGTGCAACCTTGGTATTCATTTTGATTGATGACACTAATTCTTGAGCTTTGTCCAATGCTGTTGAATTGTTTTCTCATCACACCAGCTGAGATTGCAAACATTTCTGATACAAGGTCATAGAAGTATCTGTACAGGTCTAACCTTGGGCTTTAGGAGGAAGGTGCAATCTGCATTAATGCTACAGACCATGCACTTATTTTGCTGGAGATAACATATGTCAGTCCTGGGAGTTTAAAATTATTAAACTGAAAATGCAAATAAAAAGGTTGAATGTGTCCTTTTGACTATCTTTCATTAAAGTATCATTCTTTTTTCTTTTGTTCTGTACAGTTCTGTACAGTTGATTTGAAAAGGCTTTGAAAGACTTTTCTTTCAGGGCTGCAGCAAAAGACAGGGAGTGCAAATTGTTACCATGGGATGGGCTTAAAAAACTTCTATTTCTTTGGATTACAAATAAATACAATTTCTATATGTTACTTATGGAATCAAACAATATTTCATTATCCGGTTGAAATAGAAGTGTTCTGCAAAAGAGCAAAAGGGTAACAAGGAGTGAAAAAACAATTTTTGGTCAATATGAATATTTTGTTTGATTTGAAAAAAGTTTCCATTTGAGTTTATTTTATCTTTTAAGCATTCTTTACAATGTTCTGAACGTTTACAAATGAAAATGTGGTTTCTGTGTGAACACTTAATTGCACTCCTGTATATACTGAAACAAAACCCCCTGCTTTGCTTTTTAATATATCTTGCATTTTTTATTTAAAACAGATTCTGAGGAAGATCTTTCACTGCTTCCCAAATCTCAGATTTTGTGTAGAATGCATATATGGGAAGCAGAGTTTCTCGCTCATGGGAAAGTCATCTAATCTCCGTCCACCAGTTCAAAAAGATCTCTGATGTTGATTAAACATGTATAAACAGAGCTTAGGGAAAAAAAAAAGGAAACATGCATATTTCACTCAAAAAAATGTCAAGACAAATGTACTAAAGGACAGCAATTAGCAACTAATATAACTCTCCCACTACATGATCGATTAATTGTCAACATAGCCCAGGCAAACCAATGTTCATTAAATAAAACATTAGGTCATAAACCAGATATCAAGTTTTGGACTAACACAAGTTCAAGTTCTGTCAAGAAAACCTGTACACTGCCTCCTTTGCTAGTGAACACAAAGGTTTTGGCCCTATTTGCTGCTAACAGTTCATGCAATTAAGACTTATACCCAAGATTTAAGTGCCTATGGACCGATATCAAGACTTCAGGCATTTGTGTATGCTGGCAAGACCTTGTAGGGCTGAGTTTTAAAAGTATAAACTTAAACAAAAGCATGCATTTGAAAGCACCCTCACACACGTGCAAAAGAAAACTGTATTAATGTATCTGAAAGCAGAATTTAGCTTCACACTGTTAAACAGATTTTACAGTAACACTTTTCCTGTCTTTTGCCAATGGAGCTGCTCTCCTCTATTACCTTGACCAAAGAAAAAAAGAAAATTAAATCTTGAAGTACCACACTAGACTTGATTACAGCATTGAAATAATGAAGAGTGTCATCCTGTCCCATGTATAGCCCTCATTAATACCACAGGCACTTTTAAATCTGTTACCATTACAAATACCTTCTCCAAATACCTTCCCTCAGAGGGCAACTTTTCCTCTGGGAATTTTCCAGACACTTAATCCTGGTCTATGAAGCAATATGATATTTTGAAGCACCAATTTTTGGTACTTATATCCATTCTGTTACAGAATCTGACAATACTTCAGAAGCTTTGGGATCAATTTCACTCCCAAAGCTTTGTGTATGAGCAAATAGGACATTTTTCAAACTATTTCTGTCTTGCTGACCATCAAAAAAATCCCACAAAACCTTGATGCTGATCTAATAAGTATTTAGGGGGCGTCAGTCAGAGGGAAGGTGGATAATCAGCCTGGAACAAGGGATGAAATCTCTGATAAACTCTAAACTCTAGTTGATTATAATGTCTGCTTGGTGTGAGGATGGTCCTGGGACAGAGTGAATCTTCCAGGAGAGGACAAAGCAGGGATAGCAGCAGGAGGTTTGATGAGTTGACACAGAGAGCTGGATTTGGAACAGGTGAGAGGACTGAAAGGCCTGCTAAGTGCAAAGGGAGCAGAGCCCATGAGATGGCCAGACAGGTATTTATTCTGGGAGAAGGGACTGATGACCAGTGGTCACAATTCTGCATTACAGCCCTTGTGAGGGAAACTAGAACAGGGGTGTCCAAGGAGGTTAACTCAAGGCAGCTGTGTGGGACACTGAGGTCCTTGCCAACTCCATGGAATAGGTAAGGTAAATAACACCATTTACAATTCCACTTGACTGGTGCTTGCTTTTAACCAGAGGATGGTCAAAAGCTGTAAATGCTTCTACAGCACTGCTAGAAATCTAAAGAATAAGAGTATGGAATTATACGACCTGGCAATAAGTGACAACCCTGATATAAAAGGCATCTCGTGCTGGTGAAAGGAGGATAATCAGCATACACAGACTAGTCCATCTACTTTTCAGGAATGATAGAGAACGAGATATAGCCAGGGCAATGGCACAATATGTGAAGGCTACAACAAAGTGTTACAGAAAAAAATACTCAGGGAGGAGGGGAACATTAGAAGTCCTTGTGGGTGGAAATAACAGAAAGGTAGGACTATGTTTGTATTTAGGATTCCTCTGTTACAGACACCAATCATTAAATACTCAGCAAAATTAGAGAAGCTGAACAACTACGTCAGGTAGCAATACTGGCCAATTTCAACTACCCACATACTGTCAGGTACAATGCCTCATCCAGATGTGATAAGGAAATAAAAGGTTTGAACCCACCAACTGACTTATTATTAGTAAAATAAACACTGAGACCCATAAGAAAGAATGCTGCTCTGGGTTTAGTCTGAGGTGCTGCACAGGACCTGCTTCAAGAGGTACTATTGGGAGAACTGCCCTGCAAGAGCTTCAAAATATAAATGAATTTAACATTGTAGTGTACTGGGATGAAGTAAGACAAACAAATACATTATGCAGATATCCAAATTCAAGAAGGGGAAATACATAAAAATCACAAAAAAATAGTAAAAGCCTGAAAAAGCAGTCAAAAAGGCAAGAAGCCTAAAGCAACCTGGAGGCTTTTCAAAAGCACTGTATTAAAAATCCCAGTAAACTGTGTGTCACATATCAAAAAGAAAGTAAAATGGTTCAATAAAACTCTGCACAGCTCATTAAAAAAACCTAAGGAGGTATTGTAGGCAAAAGGCAAAAAGGGTTGGCATTTAAAAAATTGCTGAAATGAACAGGAAAGCCCATAAAAAACAGATCAAGAATAAATGGCAACTAGGATAGTTAGAAAAGAATGAGAAAATTTTGCAGAAGATAACCAAGCTGATAGTAGAAAGTTGTTTAAATGAAAACAAGCAGCCATCAAGGGAAATAGCAGTACCACATGATGCCAAGGGCTCATAAGGGGCACATGGGGTTAATAAGGCCATTGCAGAGAAACTTAGTGACTTCTCTGCAGAGGTCTTTACTCCTGAAGATACTTGAAAAGGTCTCAAATCCAAGCTATTCCTTGAGAGAGAATAATTTCAGATAAATATGAAGGAAGTAGTACATAAAACAGGTAAGGCAGGTGTTACTAAGTGAACGAGTGGGTACATTCACTCATGACTTCTGAAGGAACTCAAGTGTGAAACTGCAGAACTGCTGGCCAAAGTGTGTAACCCAACATTACAAACTGCCACTGCACCAGTGGGCTGGTGCCAACCAAGCTTCCATGTGGAAAAGGGGCTCAAGAGGAGACTTTGAGAACTGTGGGCCAGTTTATTTGACTATCCTGCTTGGCAAGGCAGTAATTGAGCTCAAGGATAAGCAGTGACGATAACATATTTGGATTTTCAAAACTCTTTTTATAAAATGTTTCACTGAAGCTTTTAAAATAAATGATCTTGGGGTCATAAGAGAGGTGCTCTTATGGACTGAAGGGTGTTAAAGGATAGGAAGTAAAGAATAGTACCTGATGGTCACATTTCAAAATGAAGACATAACACCATTGGGTCCTCTGAGACCCATGCTGTAGCTGGTTTTTGCAAAGATTCCAATGGTGATCTACAGAAGGGACTGAACTGTGAAACATCTGAGTATATAGATTATACTAATCTCTCTTAGGTTGTTAAATTTGATGCTGGGGATGAGGAATGGGGATATCTGGTGATTTCTCATTCTGGGAGATCCAGAAGGACCCCACCAAACTGGACAGGTGCAGGTCTGGTCTCTCACAGAAGAGAGGGTAAAGGGACTAAGGGCTAAACTGTCACCTTTAAAAGAGAACCTAAAAAGGCTGTGATTCATCCTTTTGGACAAGAGAAAGCTGAGAGGGACTATAACAAAATAACAAAATTTAAAAAATTAGGGAAGCAGTGAGTAACCTAAAACCAGAGCTACTCGAAATCTCACCGTAGTAGAAATAGGGTGTATTTGGTGAAACCAGAGGGAGCTTTGCCTAGAACAGGTCAGACAGTGATCTATATAATTTATATCATTTGAGTAGTGCCACTGGAGGTTGCAAAGACACACAGTTACAGCAGCCTCAGAAAAGGATTAGACAAATTCAGGACGAAACACAGATACTGAAGGAACATATTAATTGGGTTATCTTGGGTAAAAGTGAATGGACTACAGAAAATTGCCAGAATTCTGTGCTCCCTGTAAATAGCATCACTTACTATCACTGTTGGGAACAGAATACTGAGCTAGATGAATAACTAAGAAGATGCGTCTAATGTTATTATTTTGTGGGAAAAAAAAAAAGAAAACAAAAACTAAATATCAGATTTCGTCAGATATAATAGTTTATACCAACA
Source organism: Trochalopteron elliotii (assembly GCA_024734555.1). Classification (NCBI taxonomy): domain Eukaryota; kingdom Metazoa; phylum Chordata; class Aves; order Passeriformes; family Leiothrichidae; genus Trochalopteron; species Trochalopteron elliotii. The sequence goes on along the minus strand of JANPWX010000182.1, from coordinate 823,533 downwards.
GACTTCCAGGAGCTACTGCCATTATACCAGCTTGGAAGCCAGTTAATTGTCATATACAGGAATTACACTAACAGTTGATAAAATTATTTTATTGGATTTAAACATTTCCCTATAATATAATAATGGACTTGACTTCAGAATATTTATGTGTTTTATTTTGTTATTGTTTGTTTTTAATTATGAAGAAACACACCTAGATCTAGCCCATATGTTAAGACTTAAACTTTTATGGTATATGCTTGCAGATTAATATCACACACTAGATTTCCCAACTGTATAGCATCCAAAAGCAGACAGAAGTAATTGTAAGTGTACAGGCAATAGCTTATACCCTTGGCCACTGCATTAGTGAAAGCAATATAAGAGATATCTGTAAAGTGATAGTTCTAGTGAACACTCATGCCAGTCTAGGTTAAAAAAGAATGTTTGGGCATTCCCAAAAAGTGGCCTTTACAGGGGGACACAAAGCTGTCTTTTAATTTCAGTTTCCACCATTCCAGCCCCTTGCAAAAACAATGGCTAAATGGCTTGAGGACTGTTAGATGCTTGACTTGGAAAGTACAAAGAAGTGCAATTTCTCAGTCTATAGAAAGATCAAAAGCATTTCTACTCACTTCCACTTTCTGTAAAGCCTTCTAGGAGGGTTATGAAGTGAGGCTGATTATGAACTTCAATAGGTCAAACAGTTGGCCATTGTACTAAATGAAGTTATCATTTCCTACTTAAGTGCATTCATGTTTGACAAATTTTAAAGCACATATATTGTTCTCTGAGCAACGTATGGTTTGCAAAGAACTATAAACCTCAAGATTTTAGGAGTTGCAATAAAAATCTTCAGGAAAAAGAAGGAAAACCAGATTTTTTAAAAAATTCCTTTAATTCAGGCTTTCCATTTAATTCAAAACAGAATTTCAATACCATATCAGTGTTTCCCTTTACTCTTTTCCCTCTTACCCAGGCATCTGTGTACTCCTTACATTATGCTATCCAAATGTACCTTAGGGTATGGGTGAGTCTGTTGTTGTAGGAGAACAATTTAGGAGAAGCTGCCATAGAAGAAAATGAGAAAATGAATCTGTCTCAGGGAGGAGATAAGTCTGCTGTCTTTCCTCTGCCTTCTCATTCTGTGTCCTCCACTGAGGCTTATACTATGGTTTCTTGTCATGCGGATTTGAACATTCCTTCAGGAGCTTCCATTTGCACTTCATCTCCATTGAGTTTTTGCCAGCTGTGAGAAGTGGAGATGAGGCTGAGGCTGGTCCCCAAGCTTGGCTCCTGCAGCCCCAGCTCCAGCCATCTACCTAGATGCAAGGTATGGTTAGATAGACTGGATATTTGTAACCAGCTAACAGTAAATACAACTGGAAACTAAGTAGGCTGCAGTGAAAAAGAACGAAGACTAGAGTGTCATTAAGGACTGGGAAAAACAAAACCATCTTACAGAAGGAACTTTACTCTTTCTACTATGAAGATGTGAACACAAAGCAGGACTAGAGGTGGGAACTTCAAGGGGCCATTTTGTATGGCCCAAGAAACATTTCTTTACAGAAACTTCTTCAAGAAACAACATTTGCTGTGAGTTGCAAACAGTTATCAGTGATGTCCTGATTCTCTGAACATTTGGATTTGACCAGCTTTCCTTTTGGGAATGAAGAAGAAAGTGTCATTTGCAGGTGTCCTCACAGCTCTGGGAGCAGCTCAGATGAGAGGCAGGAGGTTGTAGGCTAGATACTGCTTGTGCTTAGCTGCAGCAGCTCCCCACCACTTCAGTGGGGAGATGACATTTCTGCTGCTTTATTTTTCTGTCCCAACTGGATTTTAGCTGTGTCTGAGCCCAGAGAAAGTTGCAGGGTGGAGCCCAGCCAAAACAGAGTAGAGGAAAACCTAAAACCACATACCTCTTTCCAGCAGGCCTGTTAGGTGGATGCATTGATTTGTGCTAGGTTGCCTTTTGCCCCTAGAAACTGTCCCTGTGAAGCAGGATTCAACTTTCCTGTGCCTTTGTGCCTCTCCTTACCAGTCCTGAACCAAAAGCAGTGTAGACAAGGTTTCCAGATGCCCTGCACCTGGAGACCCGGCACAAATCACCAAAGCCTAGATGAATCTCCACACATCCTGACAGTGCCTCTCTGTCTCCAGCATGGAGCCCCAGGAGATATCAGCGGGCATATTTTGCAAAAAACCCTTTTTTAAAAACAGAAGTTGACAACAAATAAAGCTAAGCATCTTTTCCTTAAATGCTGTATCTTAAGACTACAACTGAAACAATGACTAAAAATGAAGCAGAAGCACATATAAATGAAGAGCAGACATTTCTTCAGACTTTTACTCCTTAGTTTGCAATTGTGTTTACTACTTCAATGAATTCGCTTCATTCAGCAGATGCTGATGTGCATTCAGTAGCAGCAATCCAAAGAAAATGCTTTTAATTTGCTTGGTTTTAGACCTGTCACAAACAGAGGGTGAGTTTCCAGAGGATGGCAGGGCTGAGAGCTGGCTGCAGACCCTTGCAGTGCTGCTCCGCCCTGAGTTCCAGGCGCCCTGCAAGTGACAGCTCTGCGGCACCTGGGCTGGAGAGTCAGTGCAGAAGCAGGCTCTGACAGACTGCTTCAGGCACTCTTACAAGTGCAAACACGCAATACGTCTATTGTGCATGCAATGAGTCACCTCCAACAGAAAACGTGGGCCGTGCCAGATTATACAGAGGTTTTGTGAAAATAAATATTCCCATTGAGGATTAGCATGAGACCAGAAGCTATGCCAGATTTGACTAGACTCTAAAGGCCAATCTTGTTCCTCAAACCAGATGTTTAACAGGGGTTGTGACATCTGAAGAGATCAGGAGACACAAAATACAGGCAGTGTATGCAAAATCATAATGAGGTGTATCATTTCAGAGAGGTAAAATACAGAGAAAGAAAATATGATTTTTGAAGTGTAAAATTCTGTAAATCCCTTTTCCTCATACTTTTTCACATCTTGCACAATTAACCACAAGTAGTAAAATATAATTTATGTTTCATGCTATATCCTTTTTCTCTTTTTGAGTATCTATTTAAAGGGAGGCCAACCTCATTAGTAAATGGGGTTACTTAGTTCTCTGAGGTAAAACTGAGAGTGGTAAGTAAGCACACAAAGTCTGCCCTCACTTTCCCAATCTAGATAGGAAGCAACTCACAGGAAGCTTCTTGTCAGTGGCACCTGACTGCTTCTCTACTGTGGTATTTTCACCTTTTCAGCTTTTCTAACCTATGCAATTGGTTTTGTTTAACTACCTATTTTTTCTTTCACATTTGACAACTTGAAATTCATGGTCTTTCAGTCAATAAGGAGCATGAAAAACATTTCAGCCACAGAAGCTGAAAATACCTGTTTTGCAACAGATATTTTCATGGCCTCTAGTGAGCATCTTACAGCATCAGTTTTTGATTTTCAGTCAAAAGTGGGAAGTGGCAGGATGCACTTGCCAAACTTCATGTGCTGCATGATGAGGGTAAGGCAGGAACAGCTGGAGGGAGCCCCATGGGAAGCTGTGTCTCAGGGGAGGGCTTGTTTGTCCTCAGCTTCATCAGGCTGCCATTGGGTTATTGTAATGGAAAGCAGATCATGAGCAGCTCATGGTCAGACCATGGGAGTAACCATTACAATCTCCATGGCATGGTAACCCCAGGATCATCTGACTTCCATGGAGACATCAGGACTTCTGCTGTAAACAACTGTGTTCCTTGCCTCCCACCTACACTGTGACTTTCCTACCACCTCTCCCTCCACTCAGACATGGAGTCAACCTTGAGGAATGCAATGGGAATGGGAACTGATGGCTGGCTGTGTGGAGGGAATGAAGAGAACTGCATGTTATGAGGTTTGTGATAGCAGAACAAGCACATGACCTGCCACCACATCTCTTGCCTGACCAATTCTTAGAGATGGGTGGATGGAAAAGGCTGAGTCACTGTCTCAGCTGCAGAAGACCAAGCTGTACAGAAGGAGCCTGCCAGCCAGGGCTCCAAGCCATACAGGATAGGAGCTGCCCTATTTCTCAGTGCTCTTTGTGGCAGGTGATTAATCCCCTCCACCCCATTTCCTTTCTTCTGCCTCATTCCTCTCTAGTCCCCAAAACGAAGAACGGTCTATCAGCCACAACACAATGGCAGAAATTCTAAACAGTTCCCTTTCACCAGGGATTACAGGTTTCGCAGGCATGGTTCCCTCTTGCTTTAGTGGAAATCACATAGAACCACAGAATTATTGAATCATTTAGGTTGGAAAAGATCTCTAAAATCATCAAATGTGTATATCCCATGCATGTATGTGGTATCTTTTAATCATTCTGATCTGATCAGCTTATCCTGACCCTCAGGTCCCTTGGCCCTCATCTTTGAGGTAAGTGCCTGCTACATATCACAACAAGGTATTCACAACAAAGCATTTCTTCAAATCTATGGGCCTGTGAGAAAGTAAGATGAAACAACAACAACTTTTTCCTGAAAAAGAATAATTTTTTTAACACTCTTAGCAGTCTAGTGCAAGGCCACCTATTGCAAATTATATAGCATTGAACTTGTACCATCAAGAACAATTTACAGGAAAAAATGTTACTTACACGGCTTCCTTTTTCAGGGAAACACTGGCATCCTCCACTGCAGTCTCTGCCTCCACATGGTCCTGTGTATTTCTTTCCACCCTACAAACCAGAACACACACAACACAAAAGTTAAAAGTATCAGCTAGAATATCTAAAACAGCACAATCAGCTTTGATTAGCAGACTTGTTGGGAACTGCTAAAGCGAAGACCAGGATCAGATCTAGGATTTACAGCTGAAACCTCTTTAATATATGCTTAGAAGCAGCCATGAGTGGCTGTCCAGTTCTTGGAGATCAGCATCATGAAATATAATGTTACTTCATTTATTTCCCTCCACATTTTCAAAAGACTGCAGCTCAATGCCGAGCAGTATCTCACATATCTTTTTCGACCACATGCAGTAGATATCATATCACAGAAGTGCAGCTGCTTGGATTCTTTAGGGACATGGACTAAGTCCTAGGTCACAATGCAGCACATCCTCCTATGCATGCTCCAAATGGTTGCTGTATTTTGAAATATTTATTGGTGGACATAAAGGAAGATGTAGGTATCATGTTCAAAACTGTGAGCCAAACTCCTGCTTTCTTGTCTTCAATGGCTGCCCTAAACCAGGACACTGCCTACTCTGGAGGAACAAAAAATTTGCTAGCAGTCAACCACTGTGATTTAGAAGTCACTCCCAGCTTAAGTAAATGTCTTCAGTTACATCTCTCCTGCCTGACCAGAACCATGTTGGCCTGGGCCACAAATATCTGGATCACAGAATATACACTGCGCCACACAAACCCTTGGATAGACTTCAACAGGCAGGAAAACACAGATTATATTCCATGCAAGTGCCTGCACAGAATGCAGCAGTCACAGTCAGTCTTGTTCAGAAACATGAATGGCAGAGAAGCTGTGCATGCTGTGGTGTGACTTTTATAAATGTAACTCAATGATTAGGAATGCTGTGAAGACCAGCCTGCAGCCCACCTAAGCTCAGGGTTTTGAACCCCTGAAAATGACCTAGCAGCCTAGTAAGTAATCTGGGAAAGGAGGAAGGGATTTCTCATCACTATTTCTGAACCTGACTTGGCCCACAGTGAATGATTAATACAGTCAGAAGAAAAAGAGAGGAGTAAGTCTAGTGGCTACAGGAAACCAGAGTCCCTCATTCAAGGCATTTCACATGCACTGTTCCTCAGATGAAACCTCAAGGCAACCCAGCTTTAGGGTACAGTGTCAGGCTCCATGTCACTTGCTCCTCTCTTGGCTAAAGCAAATGGTGCCTTCACTTTTCTGCCTCCTTCATAACTTGAGCCCATCATCTCTTGAAAGGGGGGTGAAATGGGTACAAACAAGGCTCCAAAACAGGATGAGTGCTCTGAACTGCTACGCTGTTTCTTAAATAGACAGTGATGCTGCCATTCTTGCCTCTAGGGATGACTTAAGGAGCTAAAACACAGAGAGGGGACCAAAGCTGCCATGCTTAGAGTTTTTCATGTGGCTCTAAGCAATCCTCTTCTCAACACCTGAGGTTTTTCAGTCATGTTTCTCAGGTATCTATTTCTGCCTTTACAATACCTGAAAACACAGCTCTGGGATTTGGACACCTCCCTGGCAGTCAAATCAATAAAAGGTATGGAGCAGGCACCAAACATTGCCTAAGTCCTGCTTTGGTCATATTTGTATAGCAGGCTCTTAATCTTATGACACACAGCAATATAAAGTTCCCAAAACAAGTTTTTATGTTTGTCATGAGAGAAGTATCTTAAGTATTTTCATACATTAAAACACTTTTTTCCAGCTTTATATTTAATTCTCATGTTTAATTGAAGAGGTAGGGTTTTCATACTGATAAAAGCAGTCCACCAAACCGAAACCATGCCCTGACCTATTTACAGGTTAGGTGTTTTATTCAGGAAATTATTTCATGGATGTAGCAGAGTTCTATGTCATGTTATGAATTTTGTTTTATGTTTAAGCTATTGTTTAGAGGAAATATTAAATCAAGACAATTTTATAAACTCCAGCAGTTTGCTCAGGTTGGTCCATTTTTTAGCTAAATATCTGGATGATCACAAACTCACTATTTTGATGGAGTTTATTTTTTACTAACTTATTTGCAGATGAAATTTGCATCTTTTTCTCAGTATCCTTCATTTTATGGAGTTTCCCCCACAGTTCCTTTTCTGAAATTGAGTATAGGTCTATTAATTTTTATATATGCCATGCAGATGTATGGCCTGTGTGATCATATTCCTCTGGAAGATGCAGGTACTTTAAGGAGCAGTGTTCTGTAGTGCTACAATTGGTAACAATCAATTTTGAACTTTTAGAATCTGTTTTTGTTGGTGCTGTAAACAACAGCACATCCTAGCCTAAGAGTAATAGACAGATACAGTAATTTGATCATGTGAGTTTTCAGTTTTGCCTGAGAAAAAATAATGAGAACAATAAGTGTATTTCTTTAATTAGCAGAGTGACTCTAAATTTGGTAAACTGTTGTCAAGGACAAAATAGAAAATTAATCAGAACTATGGTAAGATATTTGTACACTTGTAAAAAAAAAATGGAAGAGGCTGCTAATGATTATTTCAAATGGAAGTTCAAGGTCTATTGTTTGTGTACTATCCACCATCCAATATTTTAATTTGCATGCTGTAACAATACCAGCAGCTAATATGGGGACACAATTGTTTTCTTCCACAATTTTAGGAAGCTGTTTTTTTTTTTTTCATTATTTTCTCATTTTGTATCCTTTTATGCACACAGATTCTGCAGATAATGAAAAGAAAAATCTGGAAGATTCTCCAAAGGTAGGGAACATAATGGGAAATCATTTGAGACCAGCAGTAATATACCTCTTCTTGATTATACTTGGGCTTTCCTTATTACCTAATCTCCACCTCTTCACATTTCAACTGCTAGTGGAATGACTCTGGGAACTTTTATCACATGCAGCATTTTCTACCATCTTCCTCTATCTGGAATATTTATAATTTTTTGAAGATCACTGCACTGTTGTTTGATCTTGCATTATTGGGGGTTGCAGTCTAAAACACTATGGTTTACAAGCTTGTTAATGTTCAAAAGTAAGTCTGTTAAGGATTCTTGTAGAACTTTGTTAAAAACAATTATACACATGGGCACACAATTGAGATGAAGAGAAATCAAACGGACATATATCGGTCAATAATTAGAATGGAAAAAGCCTGAAACTTTCAAATTTAGCAATGGACAATGTGGTTTGAAGTGCTCAACTATTTATGTCCTGAGAAAAACAGATTTCTGGGAGCATAACACTAATGGTGACAACCCAATGTGGTTGTTTTGATGTGAGCAGCAGCCTTTTTGGTCAGAGAACAGTCAGATCTAGGACATAATTCATCCTATCCTTATACTGGCATTTGAACTGATCAACTGCATCTCTCCCAGAAAGTTCCTACTGCTCTGTCTCAGCCACGAAGGTGGATGGAGGTGACTAGCTTACACAGAGAGACCCACCCCATGTAGAAAGTGTAAGCATGGGGAGATGATTTGATCAGTATGCAGTTAAGTGAAGAAAAGTGTGTCTGCACCAGAATGATACTCTAGGATTTGTAATCAAGCTCGAAGAACTGGCCTTCAATTATGAAGGTGTCTGCAGAGAAGGCTTTCAGTTCTAAGTCTTTCTCATGTTTTGGAAGATGCATAATCCCACTAATCTCTAAGAGGTCCAGAGTCTAGGCAGAGTCTAGAAATAGGGTTTATAGGATCCAATTTAAGATTTATGCAATAGAGGCACAACATCCGGCTGCAGTTTTAGATCACTCAGAGAATCTCATCAGATCTATTTCAGACACCAAGGCTAAACCTCATCATAGAACGGTAAGGGGATTAGAGATGTAGCATAGGGTAACTGTTTGAGATGTGTCTAGAGGGCAGATGTCCAGCTTCACATGAGATGAATCCTGTGCTAAGTGTCCAAGTCTCACCCTCACAGGAAACTATACCCTTTGATGGGAACACTGAGTGTGAAGAACACTATTTAAGAGCAGACATATGTGCAAACACAAAACGAGCTATACCATTTCACTGGTGTGCAAGTTCTGTGCATAAGGTGAGGTGTTGCTTAAATAGAATTAGGTTGGGGAATCAGGAGTAAAGTATGGTAATTCTGTCCAGAAATGTGTAACATTAATGTTCCCAATGAGACCCACAAGGTCAAAAGGCAGCCCTTGGAGGCAAGGCTGTCTCATTCAGACAACTGTAATGGTAATATCACACTAGAGGAAATATTGACTAAGTAATACTGTCAGAAACACTAACTTTCAAGTGTAAAAAGATGGGACCAATGAGGGAAAAGAAATTAAGAGTAGGTTGTTTAGTTGGGAAGAGTATAGGCAGGGAAACAGTAGTGCAAGAACGGTAAAAACTTGGAAAGAAAAAAAAAAGATGAAGAGGGCATCAAATTAGGTGAAGAATGAAGGTAGTGAGGATATACTAAGAGCAAGAGTAGAGACATCTGCAGGCAGCAGTGAGGTGGACTTGTACACACAAGCCCACTGGGAGCCCCCATGGAGAAAGACCTGAACAGGCATGTCCCTGTGGGAAGGTGGGGTAAGAAGGGATAAGCTTGTAAGGAAGGACAGGTTTACTCCTCAATACCAGGTGCAGGAGCACAGGCAGTAGATTTGCAACTTAATAGCACCTTTGTGTCATTTATCTGATTTCTTACAGTGATTTTGTACAAATGTTAATAACAAGATATAGGATTGTAATTCAATGTTTCTTGCAGTGATGAAGTTGTGAATTACTACTAATAACAACAGTGAAATACTAGGTTCTTAGAGGTGTTTTCTTTAATCAGCAAATCTTAAGCTACATCTAACACTGCTCAGGTCCACACTGTTCAAAACTAGGCATCTCCAGAGCTGGCTTACCCAGCCACTGTGCTGGGATGAATATATTTATCATGTTCAAGGAAAATGAACACTACTCAAACAAAAGCAAGAGAAAACATGTAAGTGCCACCTATATTTGTAAAGCTTGCATATTTGTGTAGTGTAAATACTTCTCATTTTTATGTATAGCAAGCATAAAATGGTGTCCCAACACAAAGCTTTTTCTGCCCTCTTGCTTTCTTATAATTTTTGTCTCCAAACAATATTATTTCTGTACTTACACATCTTCAGCCAAAAATAGACAACTTAAATGCAATTTCCTTCAGCCACATTCATAAAAAAACCTAGAAACATATATGCACTTTTCTTTAAACTTTTCCACACATTAATGATTTATTTGTTACTAATCTTGGCCACATTCGGGTAGTTGTCATTACTGCGTGCCCAGTCAAGTACCTTCACTTCAAGGGCTGGTATTCTAACAAAGAACAAAGGCAACCAGAGACAGACCTCAAAGTACAATTCTGTGAGTACAGAAAGACCAGGAAATATAAGCCATTTCCTTACATACAGCTCAAAAAATAATTACGGAAATTATAATGAAAATATTGCAACTTGGAATCAAAGACTCCATACACCGACATCTTCTTTGATAACGTTTTGTACATTGTAGTTGTGCATTAACTTCTGTGCTGACAAGCCCCATTCTCTTCCTCTAAGTTTCACCAAGGCATGTTTTAGAAGGTTTTAGGAGCTTGCCGAAACATTGAACTATGACTGAAGGTGCTGACATACTGCATGCCTCTGCAGTGGGGCAATGAACAGCACACTGCAGCAGCACATTCAGATGCTTCAAGTGAGGCTTCAGTCTGGAAGTCCCGAGGGAATTCCTGGCATGCCTGAGAGTCAGCCCTCTGTGTCAGTGCCAGGGAGACCAGACCAGGTCACACCTCCAGTATGAACCTCTGCTTTCACATTTGACCTTCAGCTGTTGATACGGACATTAATTTCAAATTCGGTTTATACAGCCCTGACTTAGAAACATTAATTTTTTGCTTCCTTCAAAAGAAAGAAGAAAAAATAAAGTAGGAGTATGACAGAGTACTCCTGCTGCTGATCATCACCAGACACATAAGAACTTCATCGGATTCAAATGTAACAGCACAGTTGTATTTGCTCAAACCCAACATTTTACTCCTTTAAGAGCTGAAAACATTTGTTGCCTGTTGCCAAACTTATTTCTCTAGAAATATGGATAAACAACCACTCAAGTATTGAGAATGCTGTCAGCAGAGAAGGCCTGGATTGCCCAGGAACATGCTTGGTCTCTCTTCAGAGCTACAATATCAAAGATGGAATCAGCCATCTGAAACTGCTTGCTAACAGTCCAGTAGCTACTAGTGCATGGGACAGTAAGACCACTGTGAAGATCTTAATTGTCCAGGGAAAGGGAGAGATAATTGGCACAGTCAGAGAGGGAGGAAAAGATGTGGGTGTGGATCCTCTCTCCAACTGTTCTGAGAATTATTTCACTAAGAACTAATTCTTTCTTTCATATTTGAATGGGAGCCAGAATGTTTTCCAGACTGGATGCATAGCAACTAGAATAATTTACTGTGTGACCCCAAAATCTTATGAATGCTTACACTTCCCACCTAAAGTAGGGGGAGCCATGTATTTACAGATCCTTCAATGAAAAAAATATGGAAGAGGAAACTGGTCCTAGGAAGAACACAAAGATGCTCACCACCAGCTATATGGAGAGAGGTGGTCTCCTAACCACCGCCTAATGGAGTCTTCCCAACGCAATGAGAAGATCTATACTTGTGGCAACCAATTATGTCTTATAAACTGGTGTGAAGTTCCACGTGCCATCTACCTCTTAGGTAGTGAATCAAGAAAACTGGGAAGCAGGATGCCAAGGAAGCAAGCGGCTTGCTTCAGCTCTGAGTCCTGATGGGCACGGGAATGTCAACAAAGGAGAAGCATCCAAAGGCACTACTGCTCCCAGGGACTGAGATGCCTTTTGTTTGATGTCTGGGGTGAGGAAAGCATGGGCAAGAATTTAAAGTCTCCAGTGCTGAGAAGACTCCAACAGACAGAAACTTGTCTTCTCAAGTGTATCTCAGCAAGTATGTTGGAACCAGAGATGGGAAACACGAATTCCGTATCTCTCAGAAATGAAGCTATAAAAGACTTTCCTCTTATGGACTTGCTTGTGACTTGATTATATGAACCTTCTGGCATACAGCCTTGATATGAAGGCTGCATAGTTTCATTTCAAAGTGAAACTTCACAGCTCCACATGTTCACTTTATTTGAGGTACTATTTACTACCCCTCTTCAAATTAAAAAGTTCTCTTGTTGCCATCTGGAGACACTGCCTTGGAACAATGGCAGAAACCAGACATGATACAGTGTGAACTTATCCATCACATTTTCATAAAACCATTTCTAATTTTGTGGCTTTCATCCAAACACATATTTACCCAGAAAACCAGATGAAATCCAGAAAGAGCTGCTGTGATATAGTAGGCATTGAAAAAAAAATTAAAAGGTCATTAAGAGGCCAGGCAAAGAGTAATGCTTAAAAGCTGCCTACATACAAAGCACAGATATTTCAATAACTGTCCAGGGGTCTTGCCTAGCTGTCCAACATGAGTTTGTTTGCAAACAGCACATTTGGAAGCAAGCAGCATATGTTGTGACATCATTTTCTGTCAAGAAGTCTGAGAATGGAAGTCTCATATTTTACAGGAAATGAAGTTGGATTCAGCCATATTTTTCCTTTTTTTCAGTCATAGAAATGATTATATGTTATGCTACGAAAGAGACTAAAATATAAGATAGGGAAATCCAGGTAAAACAATTTAAAATGTCAAACAATTTTAAAACTCAACTCTGTAGAAATACAGCACTCCTGCTTAATTTTGAAGAATCTGTAATGCAATGGGAAAGGGAATCCTAAAAGGCTGCCCCAGGTCTCTGCATGAAAGTGCTCCAGCTTTCAGGAGCTAATGAAAGAGAGTTAAGATGCAGAAGGCTTTTCCTGGAACAAAACTGCATCCAGAAAAGGAAGAAAAACATCATCTGGCACTTGTCTATTTGAGACAGATAGCTTACCTGCCTAAAGAAATGACTTTGTCTTAGCCATCAGCTAAGGCTTCAATATATGGTAGTAGGAGACAGGTGATGCTGCAGGAAAACTAAGTTCTTTGAAGGGTGTGCAACCATGGTTAAAAATGTCTTTTACATCTTACAAAGGGGCAAATATTACGCAGCCATGAACTGACACCTACAACCCACAATGATTACAATAACAGAATAAAAGTGTTGCTCTGTTTTGCCAAGGCCAGAACTGGTTTTGCCTGCAGAAAAAACACCCCACAGGTATAAGCCTAGAAAGACTTTGAAGATGGAAATGTATTAATAAAGGTAAGCAAAGATACCTACATTAATTGTTTCTATTAGTTAAGGCAAGCCCATTGGGTTCCCTGATTATAATGAGAACTCAGACATCTCCTGAATATGTAGATGCCTAAATTTAGGTGACTTATGTCACCTGGTTCTTTGCTCAAATGAGATTTTTTAGCTAAATCAGAGAGAAAGGTAAAGGATGCAGTAGTAGCTAGAGTAAAATCTGTACTGGTAAGTTAAAATTTGATATCCTATTAAACTTGATCCCATCTTTGTAAATCCATATTTTTAAAGATGCATATTATTTAACTAATATATTTTCTTACGAGACAACAGACTCTCAACTAACATTCAACATGGCATTCCTCATCTAAAAGGATGGTGGTCTTTAGACTAGGAGTCATCTTAACATGAGTCCTTGTTCTCAACACCCCATCCCTAGAAATTAAATGCATCCCCACAGGAGCTACTTAGGTGGATTCAAAAATAGTATTACAGAAGTCAGAAGAAGTGTTTTCTAGTTATTAGCAATGAAAAAAGTCCTTTGACTTAATTCTGTGATTTTTTGGTGATTTGCCAAAGTAGACGTAATCACTCGTTAGGAAGGCTGTGACACTGAAAAGCACAGACTGTTTATCTTTTAATTTTTATTCTAATATTTTATTTATGCAAACCACTGTGCATTTTGTATTTGGTCTGTCCAAGGCTTATTCAAGGTGCAAGTTAGTGGACAGTGTTATCTTGGTATATGCAGTTATACTGGAATATTTTCCATAAAAGAATGAAGTCAAGACATGATCAACCCTTAATCTGAATTTGGCTTTTGTGCAATATTTTATATTACTGGAATAAAACCTCCTTTCCCATCCCTAAGAACAGAAAGACATTTGTTCACATACTAGTAGCATAATAATGAAACACAGCATTCACTCATTGAAGTAGCAATTTCTATATTTAACTACTTCTGGTTTCCGAAGTCTAGTCATTTTCAGCTTTGGAAAGACATCCAAATAATGATATCATTTGCTTGAAACAATAGAAAGTCTGGATACTAGTCTATATATGGAGATTTTTTTTTAGTCTATTTATAAACCACGCCAATTATTTGACCTGTCTAGTTTACTCACCTATGTAAATTGGCAAACTCAGGAAACTTAAGAACATATTATTCTTTGTGACTGGTAAACTTTAAAGGTTTCTCATAATTCAGATAGGTAACCAATATTTCTGAAAACACATCTGCCTATTATTACACTAAGAGAAAACCAACCTGCCAATGCAGGAAAGATTTTTTTTACTTTTGAACCAGCAGCAGTGCAACTGCATTAGCTCTGCTCGTGGGGAGGGGACTGACAGAAACCAGCTGTACAGCAGCATGGCTGCAGCATCTGTATCTTTTTCAGTGCAGTGCAATGATGCCAGCGTTTCCTGAACAGTGAGCAGAACCACTGGGATTTTATTCCTATGTGTTCTGTAATTACTTAAAAACATTTGATTGTGTATGAACTGCTTTTATCAATTAAATTAGTTCACTTTGTTTTCCTCTGATAACTGTTTGCAGACATTCTGTTTACAGCCATGGTTCAGACATGCTGATCTGGTTCTGAAGTGAATACTTGACAGGTCCTGGGAGTTCTTTTTTCCCTTGGGAGTGATGACGTTGGCAATGGTTTTCAATGGCCTTTTAAAATCTTGTTGTGCCTGCAGAATCAGATATAATGAAGCAAGAAAGCTGAATTTAAATTCTTCCTGCAGAATTTTATAAATTGCAATTAGAAATATCTACCAAGAACTGGAAGGATGGAACTATCCCTGACAGCATGATTTGGAAGGAATGGATTTGCACAGGTTTATCAGTGATGGCACAGATTGGCTGACACTACACTTATCATACATATTGATGGATAAGTCCAGTCCTGTATAATGTTTACAGCCCTGGCTCAATTTTCAGGGTTGGCTGTTGGACAAATGACTCTAGTGGAAATATTAATTATGGAAATTTGCTCTGCGATTTTTCAGAACTGCTTCTTGGAACTGGACTGGTATTTCCTTAAAAGTAAGAAGAATGGGTAAGAGATTTGCAAACTGGAAAAAGAACTGCATTTGATGATGGAAGTGTTTACTGCTAACTGCTTGGTCAGATGTTTCACCCACCATTTCCTTTCTATTTCAGTCAAGAAAAAGCCCATGAGAACTAGCCTTCTTACTGACCCATTCCACTTTCCACTTTTGATTGCAAAACTAAACCTCCTCCCTGAGCCTTATTGCCTCTGCTCCAAAGTGACCAATACTGCCACTGGTGAAAGCCTTTGGTTCAGGGCATAGCAAATAAAGAAGCTACACAGAGGATGTGACATACCAGGACTATATGCAGTCATCTGCAAAAGTTTTGGTATTTGCGGTGAGGTTAAGGAAGGTAATCTAACATCCAGAAGAATGTATTCAGAAAGAAAAGATCAATGTCTTTCTTCTGGTAGTCAACTATCATTGATAATCTCTTTTCTCAACTATATACTTTTGATCAGCAAAATATCTTAAAGCATTTGCTCATAAAACTCACATGATATCTTTTTATCTTCTGCCAAAAAGCTCTTTTAGTTACTTACCTAGTTAGGGGTCAAAATCTACATCTCAGTATAATGTATTTGTATCTGTAGATTACAAAATCAGAAACCTGGAATGGCTGAATTGTTATCCTGTACCCTAAAAAATAAATGACACTTTATTCTTTGGATATTTCTTCATCCTGCATATCTGTTTCCACATAATTTTAATGGGAAGAGTGGGAAGGTTTATTTGTTTTTTGTGGGGTTTTTTTGGGACAGGGAGAACAGGGGAGGTTTCACATCCTTCAAAATATCCCTTTGACTGTACAAGAACATTACCACAGCAATACTGTGAAACATTGGGTCATGAGATGGTACTATGGAAATTACATTTATTTACTCAATGAAAAAAAGGGTTCATCTTTCCCATACTACCACTGACTACTTGTGACTTAAATCATGCTCTGGTTCAGTTTGGCAGCTGAGCCAACTTCTGCAATGTTGCAGAACTGGGTCAAATGCACTTTCCCAGAGTTTGATGAGTCACTGGTTCAGCTTGGTCTAGGACTCAGATCTTCCTGCTTTCCGGTCCATTTCCCTAACCAACAGACAAACACCGTCTGCATTGCTGCAATAAGTCTTGTTGCTCAGTCTCCATGCCAAAAATGCTCTTATCATAGTACAAACAACTTACATACTGAGATTATAAACAACCAAATATCAAGCTTTAAACTGACTTAAGGGATGTCATTTAGCTTCTCTTTCACATCCTTTTTCATTACATACTTGTCATTTTGCAAACTGATCTACAAAATTCAGAAATGCTCATGTCTTCACAGTAAGGAGTAGAAAATATGCAAGAAAAAAGTAACACATTTATAGGTCAATGCATTAGAAATGATATGAGCTTGACTCTTAGAAGAGGTGAAACAAACCCCCGAGTGCTCATCAGACTCAAAGGCCTTAGAAACTCGTAATTGATGCTTTATTCAGAACACGTTTCTGTATGGGCTGTACACCCCACCTAACTCATGAAGAATAGCCCTGAATTTGAAATCCATCAGAAGCAACCAGAAGACTGGATGTATGTATTTGGCTTTGCTGTAAGCAGCTTTCTATGAAACTCCTCATAGGTGATGCCAGCTCAACACAATGATATTGAGAAAGAATGCCCAAAGCCCAAGAATGGATCTTAGAAATACTTTTTCAGCAATGATGTGGAAATAACCTGGGGCTGCAATGTTAATGTTCAACAAAACAACAAAACAACAAGAACAATAAATCCAAGCTATATCTCCTTGCTTGACTCCTTGAAACCTCACAGATTGTATCTCTTGCCTCTGTTCAGAACAGATCTTCAGATTGGAGACCAGTAATGAGACTGTTCATCTCCTGAGTAGGTACCATCTTATTATGGCATTGGTCTGGCCTCTCTAAGATCTGAAACATAAAGATGCAAGACTCTGCTAAACTCCAAAGCAAGTAGAGGAGAACAGCTCTCCCCATGTAGACTGAGCAATCAAGCCCCTAGTGAAACATTGCTATATGCATGGCTCAACCACCATAAAGACAGTTCTCCAGGGACCCTTTGCTCTACCACACAAAACCACAGCTTCATTTTCAGGCATCAGAAGATAACAGCAAAATCACATATTTGTCTTCTCTTTCTTTTCTGTGATCAGGGAAAAGTTAATATCTACACTACATTTTGTGAGCAGCATAGATCTCAAATGCACTAAGTTTCTGGAAGGACTACTACATATCCCCTCCTGGAAGAATCCATCTGTTACCATTTACTTTTATAAAGAAACCCAACACTTCATCTGCTAAAAGCCTGGTAAAACAGTTTCATTGTTACCTCTTCACTAGATCCTTCCTTCTGTGTTCTATTTTTCCAAAGTCTAAGAAATTATTCCAGTTGATTTTTGAGAGGCAGGTCTTTTTCATGAAAAGGCAACAGTACTGACACATGCTGGATCAATAATGAGGTTTTGAGTCTGGTCACACTTTGTCAGCAACATCTGCTGTTCACAGAGACAAATCTCAACAAAGGATGCATTTGAGGGGCTGAGCTCTGTTCAGTGCTTGCAAGCTGCATAACTAGAACTTCATTTCTCCATCTAACAAGCTGAGCAATAGTCCACAGAAAATTCCCATTCTCTGTTTATATTACTTAATTTGTAGTCTCTTCCCTTTTGTATATTGAAAGGTTATTGAAAAGGGTTTCCTTAGTTGTCAGATCCTGGGATCTGTTTTACTGAATTGGAAAGCTGGTAAAACAAGTCTTGGAGGCATTTACTCCAAACCCTCCAAACCTCATCCACTTTATTTCCTTAGTGTGTGCTTACACACGCATGCGTGTGATTAATTTTCCAGCTGTGAAATATAATAGCTTTTCTTCTGGTTTCTTTTCTTTTCTGTTTTTCCTGATGAATTGGGTTCCAGTCAGGCAAAAGCTTCTCAGTAGCAGGAGATCCCAGATAAGCTGCTAACTTGGTTTCAGTTTCAGTGATGCTGCTCGAGTACAGTCTTGTAGCTGGCCCATTTCTCTACAGTTCTCACAGTCCACTGTTCACAGTGTCCACCAAAGAACATTTATTCTGGCATTCTGATAATTCAAGCATAATATTTCAGTTTCCCTGGACTTTTGTGACTGCTGCCCATTACCTTTGCTAAGAATAGACATATTCTTTCCTTCTCTCTATACAACACTTAGGTCACCAGATCATTTGATTAACTTTCTAAAATAGATATAGTCACACAAAATTAAGCCTTATTTTGTGGCATTAGTGATTCCCACTTCCCACTACTACACAGAACACTGGCTTTAGTATCTTAGGAGAGCGCTTGTTCCCATTGGTGCTTCTGTGCTTCTTTATTACAGACAAGCCAGATTTTGAGTCTAGGTCACCACTGATGCAGCAAGGCAAGATACTGAAAATACAGGTCTGACAAAAAGAATCTTTGAAGATCTTAATATGGTAATAATTATGACCCTTTATAGATTTCTCTTCTATTTACTGAAAAAGATAAAGTCTATCTATAGTAACAAATTTCTCAGAAATTCTTGTGACATTTCAATGCCTTGTTTTTTCTTATTCATCCCCAAAAAATCTCCCATTGCAAATAGCCAGTTGGCCTGAACTCAGTTGTCCCACTAAATCCGACTGTATTCCTTAATCATGGAAACCCAGGCTCCTGTTGCTTACTGGAGAACTTCCTTACCATCATAAAATGTGATGTTCTTGCCTGTGAATTCCTGCTACAATGAGAATTAGGATCCCAAGGCAAGTAAGTTCTTTCGGTTTCTGTTGTTTTTATTATATTTAGGTAAGTAAGAAAACATTGTTTCTTGTGTTTTCCTCATTAAGCCTCATCAATAATATAAAAATCATGTAAAAAGCTACTCTTAAAATCTCACAATAACAAACCCCTCATCCTCCACACAAATATACTTCTTTAACTCTTACAGTCCCAAACCCCAGTATGCTTTTCTTTATAAAAAATGGCAACAAATGTAACTATTCTCCCATGGTGGTAACAGTCTAACTCACTAGTCATCTCTTTCTAGCAACAAGGGACCTAAATGAAACATGACTGAAAACAGTTTATGCCACATGCTTAAAGAGCAATAGGATACATTATACAAACAATTATTTGGTTTTGTATTTTGACCAGATGTACGAGTTATTAGCCACCCCTGTTCCATATCTCATCTTTTTTAAACTATTCTATTTTTTCAGGAAGAGAGCAGTACAATGCTGATGTGCCTTGCTGTGTCTGTTTTGCTGGTAGTAACTGGCATAGCTGGCAAAAGTGAGGTTAATTTACTTCTCACTTCTGCCAGTCCCCACCACCCCCCATCCTAGGAACACAATAGGAAAACCAGAATTGTTCTTTGGAATTGCACATCCGTCAGCCTCCTCCTGGGAAGAGACAGCTATTTCTTATTTTGGCTGTTTTACATCACTGAAATGTGAAGGGAGAATTTGAAGGAAGGAAGGAAGTAATAGAAAAGAGAGACCTTTACATTTCAGAGCGCTGGAGGGAACTACCAGAAGAAGGGTGGGATGGTTGGTGGTGGTGGGAATGAGAATGCTGTAGGTAATGATGAGCTACAGAACATCCAATGATAGAAAAAGAAAACTTTTTAAAAAAATATTTTTGATCTGCTATCCTTTACCTTTTTAAAAAGACATTTAAATAAATACCTTTACATTATTTCAGTCTGTAAATTTCTTATCCTCTGAGATCCTAAAGGAAAGATGTCTCTCTCTAATGTTATTCATGCCTCAAATATAGAAAGAAAAACATCCTTTTTGCACTATTCTGGGACATACTGCCCCTGAAAGAAGGGATTTACAACTAAATCTACTATAAATAATGTCATTTGGTAATACTTCAAGAAATGACAGCAGGGTTAACTTAGTCTTCCCTTGGGACCATAAATGAACACATGGGTTCTCTGAAAAGACACAGAGAAATTTTAATTGTCTCATTTAGAAGAAGATCTGTTTAAAGGACACACACTTGAAAAGCATCAGGGGCAAATTTCAAAAGATCAGGAGTTAAAGATAAGCATCAAAAAATGCAGAGTACTTATCTGAAACTTATTTGGGACTATTTGATGCCCTGTGAAACAGTACCAGAAATCCTGTACCAGCAGGCCATCTACAGTAATTTCACAATTTGCTTTCAGGCTAGAAACTTAATCTGCTTGGTGGTAATTCCTCACCTCTGGATCTTGTGTAATACTGAGAACATAGCATAAGAACTCAAAACCCAGTAACTTTAGAATCTCCTATCATGGAAATGCTAACCAGGCATGTCAGAACTCAAAACTGCTCATGCAGCAACAGGAGCTTGGACAAAATCAGTCACTTTCTGCAGAGAAAGCAGATGATCTGAAAAGCAGCCCTTTCTCAAGAACTTCTGTGGACAACAAGTCTTCTCCACAGCCTAGAAAAGAAACATCATCTCTTGGCATCTGCTAGTGAGGAAAGGGAATAATGGACCAGGCTTTACCAGGTTTAACTGAACATTTATTTTCTAGCATTTTGGACCTTTCTGTTAAAACACATTAAGTTAAAGAGTGTAGAAAATGGTATATAAAAACATATTTGCAAAAAATTGAGTACCTATCCTGGAGTAAACAACGGTCCTGATAAATTGCTCTTGTCCCAAGAAGTGGAAAAATCTGTCTATGTGGGGAAAAAGATTCCTAGGAGATCATTTCTTCTTTTCATTTTTTCCCCCCTAGGAAACTAAACCAGACTTAATTCGGTAAGTCCGTTCTGCGTGGCTGGGTCTCTGCGTGGATTCCCGCACCGCTGCACTTTCTGTAAAGCACCAGAAGCACGGCGGGCACGGCGGAGCTACGGAGCCCGCGGAAGGGAGTGGGCAAGAAGGGGCGGTCGGGGCAGCGGGCACTGCTCCCGCAGCAGCATCAGCATCAGCATCAGCATCAGCATCAGCATCAGCATCAGGATCAGCATCAGCATCAGCATCAGCATCAGCATCAGCATCAGCAGGCACCAGTCCCGCGGCAGCAGCTACAGCAGTAGCCGGCACCGATGATGGAAAGGCCGGGGTGCAGCCCAGCACGGCCGGACACACGCGGGGAGCCGCGGCAGAGCAGCTTCGGCCGCGCACCCTGCGAGGCTTGGGACACCCCGCTCCTCTGGGCTGGGAACGGGAAGCCAGGCCAGCCCCCACCTCCTGCTCCTGAGGTCGATATGACGCTGCTAACACGCTCTGTGATGGCAGGTTTGCCTCCTGCTGGGGATTACTTAGGTTTTCCAAAATGACATATGATTAATTGGGAGGTGGAAAGAACAGGGAAGTGTAAGGATTTATTTATTTTGTTTGATTCATTGTTCCTGTAGAGGGAAGTGCTGCTCAATAAGAGAGCGTAATTTAGATTGCCAGATTTCTGGGTGGAGGCTCAAACTGGTGCAGATTGTTTGGTTCTGCAGGATGGGTTGTTTTTCTTTGGTAAGCAAAGCTAAAATTGATTCTGACCTATACTGCTTCTTGCCAGAGAGGATTCCCTCATGTAGAATTCCCTCCTGGGTTAGACATCAGTCTACCTGAATGATCTCAGCTCGAAGATAATACAGAGCTCTAAAGAACCAATGCATACAAGCAGGTATCAAATCTAGAAGCACAGCTATCTTGTTCATAATGGATGTGTTGAAGTGTCATTTATCACCTGGACAGCTCAGCCAGGAAAGACTGCTATTGCAATCACACGGTCAAATCAACTGCTGCCAGTGGAATGCCTTTATGCAAGAAATACAAATTGGGAACAGCACAGGCTTGCCTTTCTAGCTTGATGTAAAATAGAGGCTTTTGCCAGCAAAATGTATGTATGTAATCCACTGATGGCTGGACTGTAGACCTGGCTAAAGTAAGGATGCTGCTTGGACAGTTTTCAAAAAACTGGGCAAAGACTGCTTGACTGGCCACAGGAGTTGAAGAGACTGTGAGCCAAACTGTTATTGATCCCACCATCCCAATGCACCTCACCCCATGTCTGCAGCCTGGATCCAGCCTTGATAAAAGCATCCTCCTTGCCCATATTTCTACAGCAGCTCCAAAAGCATTAATTAGTACTAATTTGCAGTGTTGAAACTGTGTTAGTATGTCAGTCACTTTGTTTCACTCTAAAGAAGCTCTGTAGCACCTGTAGCAAAAATTAATTGTTTGTGGTAGGAGACAGCAACATCAATATCAAAACTCATATAAGTAAAGCTGGGAAAGTTTACTTAACCTGATGCTAGTTTTTAGATTTTTTTTTAATACAAACAAAAATGTAAACTTGGGTTTTCCCCAGCTTTGAATGTAACATACTTTCTATGTAAATATGAAGTGTAGAAATCTTCAATATCAAAATGATATTTGAGTTGATCACTTGAGTTATTAATCTCTTCTTTCTGAGTAGGAAAAAATTGTTTTTCAGATACTTTTCCATTAAATTTATTAAATATCTTTGAAACGTGGCTTCCTTTATTTTAGATTAGAAGTTGCCCACACCTTCAGGAAAATCCCCGCAAGGCAAAGGTCAAGCAACTTTCTTATCCATGCCTCCATACAGACTCAAGGTGCCTGTGCTGAGACTTCTCTGCCTCAGGGAGGTTGCCCAGCTCTGCTTTGCTGGGGAGATCTGATAAGGCTGCAGGCTGGACTGACGACTGCAGGCAATGAAGACCAGCAAGACTGTTCCAGCTGTCTCCCAAGCTGGCTGGAGCCTGCAAATGTTACTGCTGTAGCACACCCTCATGCACCAGATCATTAGTCAAAAGTGGAGGAGCATCAGTGGAATATCAAAAGCAGTTTTGGTATCACTTTGCTATCTGATCTCATCAAGGTTACAGACCTTCCATGGAGGAGTTGTCTTGTTTCATTAAAATGCTTTCTTGCACTGAAGTTTTTTCTCCTGGCATTAAATGTCTCTCTTTCTATGGGACATGGCAATACCTTCTGCATGAGGAAAACAGGAGGTCCCACAAGCATGTGAAGAAAGTTCATGGCTAGCAATGAAGAACAGAAAAACATTCTTCACTTGCTCACTCATTTGCAAAAGACAGAATATTCCTGAGACCTCTGTTATCTCTGTGACTGATCCTTGGTGAACAGCCGGCAGCAAAATGAACTTTCCAGAGTGGCTAAATATCAAATAATTGTGGGTTGCCTGGACTAGAGAACAGCACCATTACCACTTATCTTGTTATGACAAAATGAGTTAGCATATTTGTGATTCTTTACTTGATAAATGTAAACACTAGGGGTATGTAGGGACATAACATAATTTTCTTCCATGTCTCAAAAACTGCAAAGCTAAAAATCTTCTCTGTAAGTGCAGTGTATTAAAAAATCAGAAAAAAAAATTGGAGAAAGGTTTCTGGGACTCGGCTTTCTAATTTAATAACTGGAAGAATGGTTCCTTCCATTCTTCCTGTTTTTTTGTGTCTCTAACTTGGCGGGTAGATGGAAAGCAATTTAAGAAACATGGAGTTGAGTTATATCCAAGTTAAAAAAAAAAAAAAAAAAAGAGGAGTTATTGAACTGAAAGAAAGTGAATTTCAGCGTTGAACTAATACTACATAGGGGTGTTTCCAGACTTACTTGATGATGGCAACAGCTCTTGCCTTTACAGATGGGTGTATGTATTCCTTGAATTTACAGATAAGCTTGAATTCATGAATTCAAAGCTGTGCAATCACTTCTTTCATCTTCCTGTTATACACACTTACTCCCCTAATGCCCTAGCTTCAGTCTCCTTAGTCGGAGCTGCAGGTATCCTACAGGCTCCTTTGCAGGTGCACTCATGCTAACCGGCAGCAACAGAAATGGGTGCTTCTGATTTTCCTATGTGCTGGGGGAGACTCAAGTGAACTGAGCTGGGAGCCACTGTCTCTGGCTGGTCCCAATGTATTACTTTCAAGCAGTGTGCCCATAGGGCTGTTTTACAACATACAGTCTGAGAATCATACGAGAAACTGTAGTAAAAAAGAAAATAGACTGAAAAAAAACAGTTACAAACATTTGGCCCCTTAATGCAGCCCAAGTCAGGAAGTAGAGGCCAGAGTAGCCTGTGTATAGACTGAGTTTTGGTATTCCACACCTGGAGTTCTGTCACTTGTGTCAGCCCATGAAGGGAAAAGATTCATCAGTGTTACTCCTGACACCTGTGTGTGGAAAGACTGTAACAATTAAGCAGATAATTTAGAGAAATCAATTGCTATAACCATCATAAAGATGAGGTAGTTGTAACAGCAAGACTACGTTGGAGAAAAAAAATGCATTGACTTGCAGGAAACAGAATTAGCAAACCTAAAATCTCAAGGAGCACACTAAAAAAAATCAGTTTCCAGCTACTCTGAATCTTCTGACTGCACTAAAAAAAGTCACATTAACTTCTGTGCTGCTGCTTTTTCTTAAGCAGAGGTATGCAAACTAGCTTTAAACTCTTATCTCTATACTTGTTGTAATTGGAATATTCCAGAGGAATATGTCTAGCAGTTGTTTTTAACTAATGTTCATTAAAAGCATGATGAAGCCCCATCAGGGAAAATAAATAGCAGTGTTGTGTCACTAGGAACCCAGTTGTCATCATTAGTGATGAAAAAAAAGATAACTGTCTGCCCTGGCCAGTAGTGTTTTGGTGGTCTCAGTAAAATCTAGGACTGGGGAAAACAAGTTTGACTGAATTCTGTGAACATGAGTATTCCATCATATTCCTTCAAATTATAAAAAGCCTTGATAAGTTATTCAGCTGTCTATGATATCAGACTTTAGGAGCACTTGCTGTGTATCTTGAAAATACAGTATCTGGGAAAAGGAATTGCCTCTCATCCAACTGGAAACTAAGAGTGAAAGGCTGGAGGCCTTGGACCTTTAGGATGAAAAGCTTTCATCCTACAGAGGAGGACATGGTTTAATGGTGAACATGACAAAAGTGCTAGGTTAGCAGTAGGACTTGATTTTAAAAGGCTTTTTTCAGCCTTAACAATTCTAACATTTTTCTTAATTAAACTAGTAAAGATAGTCACAGGGGACACAGTCAGGGAGAAGGATGAAATTGGTCTCTCTGCACATTTCATGCTACCTGTGCAGCTGGTTTCTTCCAGGCTGAGAAAGGAAAATGCCTGAAGAAAGGGGGAGGAAATTATACAGGAAATTTGGTAAACATTTCCTTTTCTTGTTTTTCTCATGGAAGAAGGCAACCTGAACTCATAATAATAAAAAATAAATGCTCCATGAAGCCTCATACAAATCAACTTCTTGTCAAAAAAGCCTGCTCTTCTGCATGCAACACTCTTACAAGTTCTAATGGAACAACTTAATATAATTAGTTCCATCCAATCTGCACAACTCCATCACTAATGTGCTGCTTTTGCAACACCAGAGGCAAAATTGAGCATGACTGAACTCTTTTCTTGCAATATCATGTTGTTATACAAACAGCAACTGGCTTCAGACTACAACATCACACTGCCTTTTGAGTCCAGGTTAGTCTATGCAGGGTGGCTGCACTCTTGGGCCTCTCTGGAGAGGCAATGAAAGGACACTGTGGGTGGTAGAGAAAACAGAAAGTAGGAGCAAGAAGTGGAAATCTTTTGTATGCCCAAAAAAAGCTTAAAGGGAAAGAATAAACAAAGCACTATTATTCTTTCTGTTGCTGCTTTTTTATAATTAATTTTCTCACTGTTTTTTTTTTCTAGATTTCTTACATCTTCCTGTCTCCCGATCTTTCTTTACTGTGATAAATGTAGTAAATAAATTTGTGTATTAAAATACTGGGACTCTGATAGATGTAGTGAATAAACTTGCATATTAAATGTGTTGTACTTTATAACCTTGCAACTGCCTTGTAAGTTCTGGTTCCCGTAAGTTGCAAAAGCGTCTCCAAATATCGAGAGTTATTTTGCACCTGTAAGACAGCAGGGCTAAACCAGAATTTGCAACAGAAAGGAGGAAGCCGAGCAGGAGATGGCTCATCTATCAGGACGGACTCTGTGCACCTGGGATGATCAGTGTCTGATGCCAACCTCGATGGAGGACCCCGGAGATGGAGCCAACCACCATTCCAATGCCTGGTTCCAGGAACCCCCTTTCAGAACATGCACATTGCTGGGAAATCCATTCAAAATTCATCCACGAAAGAAAGAAACACATGAATATGTAGACTGGACAGGGACACACAATAGACTTGCTGCTGAGCAGGAAAAACTGTATAGAAACTGGACTCAAAAACTCAGCATTTGTGGACAGGAAGGGAAAGCACCCTTGATGCTGTACCCCTGTTCACCCAGCATTCGATCGATGTTGTATGCTTTGATTGTGGCTGACTCAGATTGATTTGGAAACGGCAAAAATAAAATCTTTGATATCAAATTGGCTGACAATCATTTATAACAGATTGGTGCCGTGACTTGGATACAATTTCGGTTCTGCGGGACCCCCTTTGTTCAGGAGGTGCCCTGCTGATTTCAGCGGCCTGGCTGGGTGGGGAAGCCCGTAGAACCAATTGTATCATGAATAAATTTAGGCCAGAGCGACAATCAAAGAGAGGATAAAAGCTAGCTTGGGGGGGGGGTCACAGAGAACTCGAGAAAGACCTAAGTAAGAGGTCTTTGGAGCTGCGGCTGAGGTGTTTCACTCATAAAACTCTACGTCCACGAAGAATCCACGCAAGAAAAGGCACCGTAAGTACTGCGTGGTTGAGTGAGGGTGGATGTGCGTGAATGAGACGTGATAACATCATGAACCAAGTGTGGACCTCACAGTCGCATTTCTGTCCTCCCACAAAGGAATCGGTCAAACAAGAGGGAAGCGAGTGTCTTTTTCATATGAAGTTCAGACCCTGGTGGGGGTTTGGAGGTCAGCCACATGAAGGCTGAAAGGGAAGGGGACGTTCCTCGGAGTTTTGGAATTAGTAAACCTTTCAGCCTAGGATCAGGAGGGTCCAAAGGTAGCAGAAAAATTTCAGAGCTCGTTGTCAAGTAAAAACCCTCAGGTCGGTATCCTGCGGGGCTAGTAGCTTGGTAACTCGAAATAAAAAGGAACACAGTACCGGTTGAAATTCAAGTGTTTGTGTAAGTGATCACGCAGGTATTTAGTGTAACTCAAAGAAATTGAACAGTTTATTATTGTGTGGAAACGTGGGGAGGGAAGGAGATTAAGAATCACTTAATTTGGCCCATGTTTGGTGCTTCTGAGAAATTAGAAAACAAAAGATACAAGAAAAGGTGTTAATCGCAACTGTCAAGGAAGGGCAAAAACAAAAATGCACCTAAGATCCTGGGAAGCCAAGAAAGAATGGTACCCCGAGAAGACAGTCACCCCCACCGAAGGGAAACCCTGGTAACCAGAGGAAAATCCCTAAATGATTTTACTGTAAGAAAAGGGGGCACTTCAAATAGAACTGCAAGAAAAAGATAAAAGATGAGAGCAGGTTTCAAGAGGACTAGGGGTGTCGAGGGCTTTTTGTCTTAAAGCCCATAACATCTAAAAAGCCCTTGATAAAATTTAAAACCTCAAAAGAAGTACTAAGGAATATGTTGTCTTATTAAAAACAAGAGAGTGTTAATCTGTTTCTGTTATCTTTGCGTGAGCAGAATGTGTGTATAGCTAAGAGGTGTATTTGTTGTGAACCTTATTTGTGTTATTGTATTGTTATTAGAAAGAGAGTCTCCTGTGCGATTAGTGCTGTGAAAAGCAGAGGAAGTAGACTCCTAGAAAAATAGAAAAAGAATGAGTTAAAAAGAGGAGAGAGAAAGAAGCTAAGCG
Source organism: Trochalopteron elliotii (assembly GCA_024734555.1). Lineage (NCBI taxonomy): Eukaryota > Metazoa > Chordata > Aves > Passeriformes > Leiothrichidae > Trochalopteron > Trochalopteron elliotii. The sequence goes on along the minus strand of JANPWX010000182.1, from coordinate 795,819 downwards.
CAGCCCTCCGCCCCGTGGCTACTGTCAGCGGCCTTGCCGGTGCCTGTCCTGGCGTCTGCTGTGCCCACCCTCCGCTCCTTTTCCTGCTTTAGTTCAAACTGTGCCGGGGCTCCCGCCTGTGTCTTGATCGGTCCTGCACCCAGTGTGGGCGGGCACCGCCGGTTACCCGAGTCTTCTCGTGGCTACATTGTAGCCTTCCTCCGCAGCAACCCTTTTTCTCTCTTAGCTCGGTCCCTGCTCCGTCCCCAGCACAGCTGGGGTTTCTAACTCACCTAATCTCGATTGCTCTGCCTGAGGCATCAGTGCAAGGTTTCCCCCTCGGTTTTTTTTTTTTTTTTTTTTTTTTTTTTTTTTTTTGTTTGTTTTTTTTTTTTTTTTTTTTTTCTCTCTCAACCCTCGGCACAACTTTCCTCAACTCCCAGAGGCACCGCCCTCACAAACCCTAGGACTACAACTCCCACAAGCCTTTTCGCATCCTCCATCTTTGTTTCCCTCCCAACTGTCGGAGGTTCCACCTCCCCTTGTACACAAATATATTCGGGGACAGAGCCTAATTCCCCCGTAGGGGAAGTGTTGTCAAAAACACAATTTGTTGCCAAATCATGGGAGGACATAAGGAAGAAACTGGAGAGGATAGACAACTGGCAAAAAAAAAAAAGGGTTTACAAGACTTACTGAGGGAGGCTCAAAAAGTTTACAGAAAGAAAGATGAGGAAAAGCAGAAAATGCAGGAAAAAGTACTAGTTGCAGCTGTAAGGGAGGTTCAGAAGTAGGACCACTCCCGAGACACAGTAAAAACAACGCAGAGGAAACAGTCCGTTCCTTCCAATAGGAACTCAGCAAGCTCTTGAACAATTATTAAGCCAGTTTGTGCCAGTGGAGGGAACAAAATTATTGCAGTATGTTGATGATTTACTGGTGGCTGGCCCAAAAGAGGGGGATGTAAGGGAATGCACTATTTCATTGTTGAATTTCTTGGGAGAACAGGGGGCTTAAATTCTCAAAATCAAAATTATAATTCACAGAATTGGAAGCAAAATATTTGGGTCATTGGTATCAAAAGGTAAGAAGAAATTAGATCCTAAGAGGGTGGCAAAGATTATACCTCTGCTCTCTCCACACACAAAAAGGGAAATTAGACAGTTGCTAGGGCTTTTGAGATACTGCAAACAATGGATCGAAGGATATAGTGAAAAGGTAAAAGTTCCTCTATGAAAGATTGAACACTGATAGATTGAAATGGACTGAGCAAGATGAACTGGGATTCAAGGGACTGAAAGAGGCCCTGATGTCAGCCCCTGTGCTAAGCTTGCCAGATGTGAAAAGGCAATTCCAACTGTTTGTGGACGTTAGTAATCATACTGCTCAGGGTGTGTTAATTCAAGACTGGGCAGGGGTCAAAAAACCTGTGGGATATGTTTCTAAACTCCTAGACCCAGTAGGCAAAGAGTGGCCTACTTGTTTGCAGGCCATTGTAGCTGTTGCTCTGTTGGTGGAAGAGGCAAAGAAAGTAACCTTTGGGGCTCCCCTAGTGGTTTACACCCCACACAATGTAAAAAGCATTCTGCAACAAAAGGCAGACAAATGGCTCACTGATGCTCAAAATCCAGCCCAGTTTCTGTTTGGTGAAGCACTAGAGGAGCCCTCCCACAATTGTGCAGAGGTGGCGGAACTGCAAACAAAAATAAGGCCAGATTTGGAAGAGGAAAAATTAGAAGATGAAGAAAAATGGTTTGTTGATGGACCAGGAAGGGTGGTGGAAGAGAAAAGGAAATCAGGGTATGCCATAATAGATGGCAAATCAAGTGAGGTGGTGGAATCCAGACCCTTGAATGATAACTAGTCTGCACAAGCCTGTGAGTTATACGCAGTACTGAGAGCACTTAAAAGGTAAGAAGGGAAAAAAGGTACAATATTCACAAATTCAAAATATGCCTTTGGGGTGGCATACACTTTTTGAGAATATGGAAGGAAAGAGGTTTAATTAACACTCAAGGTCGAGGGTTAATTAATGGGGAAATAATAAAACAAATTTTAGAACCTATCAGGGAGCCAGAGGAGATCTCCATTGTCCATGTTAAAGGACATCAGGTAGATAGGCAATTTCAAACTAGAGGAAATAATTTGGCAGACAAAGAGGCAAAAAAAGAGCAACATTACTCACAGTAAGTACACCTGAGGTTGAGGAAGAACGAACTCAAGAATATCTCCCAAGTCCCTCCCAAAAAGAAATTGAAGGATTTGAGAAAATTAGAGGGAGACTAGAGGAAGGGAGATGAAAATTACCCGATGGAAGGGAACTGTTGCCAAAAGATTATGCTAGAAAAATTTCAAAGAGACTGCATCAGCAGACTCACTGGGGAACATAAGCCCTGGCAGAACAATTTTTAAAATTTTTTGGATGCAAAGGAATATATGAATTGACAAAACAAGAAGTGCATGGGTGTATGATCTGCCAGAGGGTCAACCGAGCCAGATCCAGACAGTTTTAGGGGGACGTCCTGTCACCAACAGACCGTTTGAAAGGATCCAGGTGGACTTCACTGACTTGCCTAAGTAGGAAGATATAAATTTCTATTAGTAATAGTAGACAAATTAACACACTAGGTTGAAGCCTTCCCCTGGGCAAGGGCTACAGCTGAAACAGTGTCAAAGGTATTGCTAGAAGAAATTATCCCTAGATATGGGATAGTGGATCACACAGATTCTGACCAGGGTACACATTTTACTTCCAAAATTATTAAGCAAATATCAAAGGCCTTAGGAATCCAATGGCAGCATCACACCCCATGGCACCCCCAAAGCTCAAAACAAGTAGAAAGAATGAATCAAACACTAAAAGCACAGTTGGAAAAATTAATGCTAGAAATAAAAATGTCCTGGGTAAAGTGTCTTCCTCTAGCTCTGCTGAACATTAGAACCATGCCTCATTCAAAAACTGGACTGTCACCATTTGAGATGCTGTATGGGATGCCCTACCAGCATGGAATGCCAGTTGGACATCCGCAAATAGAGGATAACCAGATCCAACCATATTTAACAGCTATAAACAAGAATTTACAGGACCTACGAAAGCAAAGACTAATTCCTCAGAGCGCCCCTTTGGGGTTTGCCATTCACAGAGTACATCCCAGAGATAAGGTTTTAATCAACACCTGGAGGGAAGTTCCTCTAGCACCTCATTGAGAAGGTCACTTTGTTGTCCTTCTCACCACAGATACAGCCATCAAAACTACAAAAAAAGGCTAAACCCACGTATCACAAGTAAAGAAAGTCGAGCCTCAAAACACTGCTTCGGAGTGGAAAGTGTCTTCATCTCCCGAAGACCTGAAGATCAAATTGCAGCAACACCGAAGGGGATCAAATGAGTTGTTCTGAACCAAATTGTGAATGCTTTCCCTTTGTACATTTTAAGTGTGTTTACTCTAAACATATTTGGGTGACTCACTGTCGAGGAGGAAATCGACCAAAGGGTCTGTGTGATAGGATAGGGTTAAAAATGATTTCTCAAGGCATAAGAGTAGGACCTAGCTTCACTGTAACCAGGATGTTATTTTCATGCTATTGTTTTAATCAAACCAAGTATAACTTGCCTAGGTAATAATCAGGGGAGGAGAGGGAATGAATGTAATCTTTAGGCCCTAAAATAAAGTTAGATGTTCTTTAGTAAGTCAAGGTGAACCTGTACCTGTATCATAATCATATGATAAATTACCTTATTGTTAATTGTAAGCATCTGGTAACTAAATATGATTATTATCTCAAACACGAATCATGAGAATCTTAAATACGAATCATGAGAATCTTAAATACGAATCCTGAGAATCAATTGTTCTAAATTGATGCTTGGGTAAAATCAATAGAACAATGGGGTTTAATGGTTAACATGTATACTTATGTAACAAAAAAGTATAAAACTGTGTCTATTCCGAACTTCTGGTGGAGTCAAGATTTGGGCCCTCAGACCCCTGGCTCCCAGAGCTCTCCAATAAAGCACCGCATACAATCATTCTGTGATTGTGTGTTTCTTCCTACGCTAACATGTGCACTAAGTGTTTGGAGAAGGAACAGGAGGAGACTAGCCGACTATTAGGGCTTGTTACTCATGCAAGTTTGCTGGAATTAGATTCTCCTAAGTGGTATTCGATAAAAAAGGGGGTGAGAGGAAAATTGGATGCAAAGGCAGAAGTCCTTGCAGTCAAGTGCCGAAGGACAAACAAAGTACCTTGCAAATCTAATACTGTCAGATTGTCCAAGTGGGGTGTGTTTAAAAGGAGATTTGCGGTTCAAACTAACAAGACCCCTGAAGCATACGCCTGCTGCTGAGAAGATTGTTTGCCCCGCTGCTGGTTGCTACCCAGTGGGCGAAAGGAGAGGCAGAGGAGTACCCCAGTGGGGAATCCTAATAGTCCTGAGCCAAGTCGTGTGCCAGGCAGGTGGGTTGTATCCCAAGAATCCGCAGAGGCAAACCTCCACGAATGAATGTGAACAGTGCCTGCAGACTGCACTGATAGGGCAAGCTGCCGCGAGAATCATGAAGTACCAGGCACAGTACGATTGCCGAGAGGGTAAGCAAAAGAGGTATTGTTCCTTCAATGGCACTCAATACAAAGGGTGTGAACTGGAAAAAGGGGTTGTATGCCACAACACGAGAGCAATCCCTAAGGACGGGCAGTCTGAAATTATACTGAAAGGAAAAGAAGCCTCCATTCATGAAATACACAAGCGAGAAGTAGGAGGGATGTTGACCATCCCTGTGTGCAACCAGTGTAATCGAACTGTATGGGTAGGTGGAAGGATGAAATTGACTTTTTTGGCTTATTACCAAGTTAATAGGTGTGAAATAAGTTTCTAAAATGGAGTTTCCAGAAGATCCTATTATTATTTCATCATCACTGAATTTATAGTACCTTCCAGAGGAGTCTGGCATTGGAATGCTTGACTCAGTGAATGCTTAACTTGGTAGTATAACCTTCTTTCCAGCAAAAGTGTGACCTCTGGTTATTTTTGCAGAAGACATTTGGCATTATCTATCTGCACAGTATTTTTTAATTAGCTGAAAGAAGCCCAATTTCTTTCCCTAAAAGGAGACTTTGAAAGTAAATTTTCTAAGTCTATAGAATATAATTAAAGAAATTTACAGAAGGGATTTTTTCCATGTAGGATGAATGACATACATGATACAAGATTGTACAGATAGGCCAAACTTCCAGTTTGATTAGTCGACCAACTTTGTCCAAGGCAAGATAACCTCGCAGAAAATACCTCCTCTATACAAAAAATAGGATCTGAGCCAAAAGGTGGACACTTTGAATAGTTTTTTATAGCCAGTTAAGCCAAAACTGCCTTTACTATGTGCCTCTTCAGGAGTTCAGACAAAGGTGTGTATGTTTCAATGTATGCTGAAACAACCATTTTCAAAGATGAAAATATTAGGGTGACTGATTTTCTGATCAGACAGAGACCAGCAAAGAAACTCTTGATTTGGAAAACCTTAAAATCAAAAGAAGAAACATCCCTAAAAGCAATTGTATCCAGAGAGATGAACTTTACAATGTAATACGTGCCAGTGAACGGTAACCACAATTTCATGCTTTCAGGCCAAGAACAGCTGCACTGTCTAAGTACACTATGAGTGTTTCTTTGCATTATTTAGTCCCTAACACCCCACTTAGGTAACATACAATCTGCTCTTTCTACTTATCTTCTATAAACTTAATTAAAATGTCTGACTGGGGAGAATTGTTTGTAAACAATTGTAAACAATTCGCTTGTCTGTGGAATGACCTTTTTTCCTAGGTATCAAGTGTCACAGTTTGAGTTTCTCCCTTCATCCTGTGAAGCCTGTATTAGGAAACAACAAAGTAAACAATGGAAAGAAAAGAGAAAAGCCACCAAGCTCTAGACCAGCCGAACTTAAAGGACTTAACATAATCTCTAAGCCAATTGAAACAGTGTGGTAGCCTTTCTGATTAATCTTATATAATATTACAGGCTTCCTGGAATACAATGAACTCTGTTCCAAAACTGCCCAGAAGTTCAACTGAATCTGCATGCATATAAAGAAAAGATGCTGCATTATGGACCAATCCTAATTTGTATTAGTAGCCCTTCACAGACCTACATCCAACCTTTCAATAATGTCAGAATTTCAAAGGAAATGCAATACAAATAAACCTTTTGATGATACTTTTAAAGTTGACCTGTGCTGGATGGAAAATCTGTTGCTACCAGTGTAGAATCCAAGTATACAAGAGTTTCTGTATGACCCCAAAAAAGGAAAAAAGCCCTTTTATTTGTGAACAGGGATTAAATTCCCACTCTCCACCACTGCAAATTTCACAATGATCATCACAGCTAGCTGAAATACACTTAGATTTAAGAACTGGGACTTTGCCACTCTGTAGAGTGAAACTGCATTGACTGATGAAATTTCAACCTTACAAATGTCAAGTTCTGCTGCCCTCAAGAATTTTGCATTGGCCCTACTCCCCATGCCAAGTAAGACAATAAATAAAGTTAACATCAGGGTAACATCACAATTGAAGAAATAGGCCAAGTGACGAATGATACCCATCTGAATTTTCTCCTTTCCTTTCACAGAATTATTACTAAACGTAAAAACATGAGAGACCTAAGTGAAAATAAGTAGGATTGTTGGTGAAATAATTTTAAATCACCACGCCTATCTTAAGAGAAAGAAGCACCAAGAGCATTAACTGGAACTCATTACATTGTAAGAAGTAGGCACACCAATCTCAAGTTACTATTTTCAGCCTAGTATGCATAATAGGACAAGAGGGCAAAGGTAGAAATTAAAGAAAAACAAATTCCAGCCATCAGGAAGCATTTTTCACATGAGAATCATAAATGTTGGAACACTCTATCAAGTAAGGTTAATGAGGCTAACAGCTAGCAGGCAAGGAACATCAAATTAGATGGCATCATGGGTGGATGACAAAAAAAAAAGGAAACAATTTTGCAATTATCCCGAAGGCAAAAATGCTTCTGATGCTCTTTGCCTGCCAACATACATAAAGGGCCACACTTGCAAAATCCAATAACCAGCCCTAGGGGAATTGCACAGCAACAGTGACAGGATAACTTGGTCTATGGGTTTTATGGAAGGTATGCAAGAAATAGGAAATATTATTTTTCCTTAATTGGCTGTGATTTAAAAACTATGCTAATTTATATCTATAAAGTACCTATATAATGACATAATGAAACTAGTAAACTTGTAACATCGAGCTCTTTCATCTACCTTGCAAATTTAAAACAAAAGCTCAGAGGCTGATTTTAAAGCTAGATCAATGTGGTTAAATCAATCTGTGTTTATTCTCAGAGTAATCAACTACTGGAAAAATTTAGTAGGGGCTGTGGTAGGCTCTTTGGCACTTAAAACACAAAAAATACAGACAGGATGTTTCTCCAAAACTGGCACTGTAATGCAAACATGAATTAAACTCAGGAAATTCTCACAGCCTACTTTATAAATATAAGTCTCGCTTTATATATTCCGTGTATTTCTTTACATCAGTATGCCACATGAATCAAGTGTTCTCTATCAAACTGAGCTTGTACTTTCAGCTGATGATAGGCAAGGATTACTGATGAGAGATGAAAAACTTGCATTTAGTGCTGTAGATCTCACACAAGTGTAATGTGGGGGGGCATCACAGGACACTCTCTCCTTGCATAACTTCACCCCAGATATAACTTCATTGCTTGATAACAAATGTAGGTGACCAGTCTGGGGACAAATTCTGACTCACTCTTCCAGGAACCTAATTTCAACTTCTGGTTCTTAGAAATTAAAATTTGAACCTCCTTAAAGGAGGGAATATGTTTATCAACACAGACAGAGAGATAAGACATACATAGACATACAGCTACAAAGCCAGGAAAGCCAAAAGATGTACGTGATGTTTAGTCACTCATTATTACCTGAGGGAGGCTTGAAAAGCAGAATTTCAGTAACGATTAACATGAAATCTCACTGTCAGCACACACTGGAAGAATTTCTATTAATTGTTACCCTGAAAACTAAATCCAGTCAATCCTATTGTGTTCTGTTGCATCCTGCAGCAACTAACAAAAGGTCAAATAGAGCCTGACCCAAAGTGTGGTTAAACCCACTGATTTAAAGAGGGTTTCTACAAACATGTTGCACTTTAAATCCTGACTGAAAACATTAAACCATTTGATAGCACACACTAAACTAGAATTTTCTGTTGAAGACATCATGCTTTTCTGCTTAAAAGCTGGTGGCACAAAATGGCTCTCATAACACTGTAGTTAATTATTAAAAAACAGTGGAGCCAGGGAAGTATTGTGTTTTTTAGCTTTAATTATTTAGACTTAAGTCAACTGGTCATATGTCCTTAATAATTAGACAGAATCCATGCAACAATATACTGAGATCCCACACCACTAACTCTTAACAAATCCTACTGAATATACTCTCTGGAAACATGTGACCTTTTGGGGCATGTTTAATGCAGCACATAGCAATACAGCACAGAGATTTAAAAAACAAGTTTCAAGTGAGCTGCCTTAGGTACTGTATCTGGCCTGAATAGCATAAGTCGCAGTGCATTTGTAAAATCTGCTGGAGGACTTCATTAGGAAAGCTCTTGCTGTAGAAACACACAGCTTGCTGAAAGTAACTTTCATATTGGCGATGTAGCCAGCTCAGTAACCTGTAGTGGTGGCAATGCCAATCCGATACATTTCTTTCCGTGTTATTTTCAAAGCTAGAGATGTTACAGTTAATATAATGGAACTGTGCCAGGGATATGTGTATGAATGCTAACGAGGAAAAAATGGTTAACCTGCTTATAGACCAGAAGGGAGAATGAGTTCCCTCTCCCTTGTATGCTGGACCAGGCAACACACACCTTCTGCATCATGCAGACTGGGGCATGACTCACAAATTAGCACATTTGAGTATAACACCAAGCTGGGTGGGAGTGTTGATCTGCTGGAGGGTGGGAAGGTTTGGCAGAGGCACCTGGACATGCTGGATTGATGGGCTGAGCCCAACAGCATTGAGGTTCAACAAGAACAAGGGCCAGGTCCTGCACTTGGGTCACAACAACCCCAGACACAGCTACAGGCTGGGGGCAGAGTGGTTGGAAAGCAGCCCAGCGGAAAAGGACCTGGGGGTGATGGTTGACAGGCTGATGAACACGAGCCAGTGTGTCCCCATGTGGCCAAGAAGGCCAGTGGCAGCCTGGCCTGTCTCAGCAATGGTGTGGCCAAGCAGGACCAGGGTAGTGATCATCCCCCTGTACTCAGCACTGGTGAGGCCACACCTTGAGTCTTGTGTCCAGTTCTGGGATCCTCAGTTCAAGAAGGACCTTGAGGTGCTGGAGTGTGTCCAGAGAAGAGCAGTGGAGCTGGTGAAGGGCCTGGAGCACAAGTACTATGAGGAGCAGATGAGGGAGTAGGGATTGTTTAGCCTGGAGAAGAGAAGGCTCAGCAAAGACCTTCTCACTCTCTACAACCATCTGAAAGGAGGGTGTAGCCAGGTGGGGGTCGACCTTTTCTCCCAGGCAATGAGTGACAGGACAAGAGGACACAGTCTTACACTGGGCCAGTGGAGGATTAAGTTGGACATTAGAAAAAAGCTCTTTACTGAAAACTTGATGATACATTGGAATGGGCTCCACAGTGGTGGAGTCACTGTCCCTGGAGGTGTTTAAGGAAAGACTGGATGAGGCACTCAGTGCCGTGGTCTGGTGGTGTTCGATCATAGGTTGGAGCTCAATAATCTCAGGTCTTTTCCAACCTCACTGATTCTGTGATTACCTGCACCATCACTGCAGTAAGACCAACACCACAGGGAGGGACAGACAGCAAGACCTGGCTTGCTCACGGTCCCTAATTAGTCAACCATGGATCTCACCTTGGGGTTATGTTTCCATAGTATGGCTTGGGTTGTAAAGGACCTTAAAGATCATCTAGTTCCAACATCCCTGCCATGGGCAGAGACACCTTCCACTGGAGCAGGTTTCTCAAAGCCCCATTCAACCTAGTCTGATTGACTTCCAGGAATGAAGCTTCAAAACTGCTCTGGTCAACCTATTCAAGTGCCTCATCACCCTCACAGTAAAGGATTTCTTCCTAATATCTAGTCTATACCTAATCTCTTTCAGTTTAAAGCCATTCCCCTTTGTCCCATCACTACATGTCTTGATAAAGTCTGTCTTTATCTCTCTTTCAGGCCTCCTTTTGGTACTGGAAGGCTGACAGTTTTTAAGTCAGTCCATGCAGCTCTGCTGTTGCAGAGGCTGATGGACAATCTGATGCTCCTGCTTGAAGGACAGCTACAGGAGTTCACAGCAAACCACATTTCCAGGTCTCTCATAGCCTTGGTCGTGAGCTCTATGCTGCAGCTGGGCTCCTCAGGGAGCTGCTCCCTTTTTCTGTTTGTGAAATGCTGGAGCTTTCCCCTTCCTCAACTCTCAAAGTCTTCTGGTATTTGTCTTGCTGCTTTTGGACATGCAGAGATTTTGGGATCAGATCAAAAGGTCAGAAGTCTTTCCTTCTTGTGCTCTGGAGCACAGTTTTTGTGTTCATTGCTCATTTGAAAGATGCTAGGACAGCTGACACTACTAACAAGACTCTCTGCAAAGGCTAACCAGACTCTAAAATTATGTTTGGTTCTGAAGTGCCAGAAAAAAAGGAAATTTCTTGAAGCTAAGGCAAAGCTGAGTTCATCTTTTAACCAAGAGGAAAAAAAAAAAAAACAAGCAGGCAACAACCTTGCACTTTTATTTTAATTCACCATTTTCCCATGTCCTTTCTTAGGAAAACAACTCACTTTTGACAGTAGACAAACTTGGAAGTAGGAAGATACTGTAGGATTTCTGAGATTAAACAGCAAGATTTCTGCTGCTGAAAAAACTTCAGGTCAATCTGACCACAAAAAAAAACAAAGAATGGTCCAAGGCCTGGCTTCTTAGCTACTGAGGAATAGGACTTTCCTCAAAGAAAAGACTAAATTTATATTTACAGAAATGCTGCAAACATTGGGGGATCTTTAGATGACAGTCAAGTAATTTTAGGATGGTCCCTGTCCCTCTGTTAAAAAAAAAAAAAAAATTCTGTTTTTTCTGTATGTACATAAATGGGTTTGTGGAGTTTCTGCACAGTTGAACGGGTTGCTGAATACCTGCACACAGCACTGTAATCTCCCCACAGACTGTGTCTGCAGGGTAAGTAGTGAAACTGCTTGGCAAGTGCATTTTTATATACCTTTTTTTTCAGAGGAGGGTGAGCTTTAATCCCCCCAAATTAATTATGTTGTTCTATGAAGTTACGTGTCCTTGTCTTAAAGGAACATTATTTTTAGACCCTAATGAAAGATCAGTAGCCTCAAGTCTCAGAACACGTGTTCAGGGTGGATCTCAGTCTCCCCCTCATTCATAATGCATGATGACTGTACTTCAGTTCCTCTCTCCTTGTTTACACACGTTACTGACTTTATTGAAGACAGTGAATGATACATGACTAAGATGGAAATCATGTTGAATGAAAATTAAATACCTTGAAGAAATAGTAAAAATTACATCACCTCTAATTTGAGACGGTATGGTTCCACTGCAGCTGACAAGCCTTATGGAATTCATCTCATGGAAACTGGATTCTATACACAAAGAGCTCCCAGCATGCCAGTATGATGTTCCTGGCTGCCTGTGATTTGATCATAGTAACTGCTGTATGTTTTTCCTCGGAAAAAAAAAGAACAGACCAGTTGGTTCAAAGCATGAAGCAGCACAGGATCATGCAAGCATGTTGCTGTAGGGCTCAGAGGAATCCTTACTCAGACAAATTCAAGACTGCAGTCCCAATCTTCAAAGTGATTTATGATAAAGCCTCAAGCTACCTTACTAATCACCCATCTACTCACTTGTGACTCCATGTGATACTGTGTCCCTAAGGGACAATATGAACCTCAAGCAAGAGATTAGAGTTGTAAAAGCAGAAGTAACATTTTCTTGAAGAATGGCTACTATATCACCTTGAAGACACAAAAACATTTATTATGAGCAAGTAACAACAAGGAGAATTTTAAACTTCCCTTCTTACACAGAAACATAATCAGATCAGTGTTGGACAGATCATGCATCGGATGGATGGTGTAAGATGTTTGGATCTCAACTTGATAACATAAATTCATGAAAGGAAATAAACGGTAATGAGAAAAATGATTTTTCCCTGGATTCTTCCCAGTCCATCAACCATATAAGCTAACTTAAATAATAATTTCCTAAAGGGGATTCAGGTATTGATGGTTTGATATGTAAAAACAGTACCACATTTCACTCTTTTTGAATCAAATTTGAGTCTGTTTACTCAAAAGAAAGAGGTACTGATCCTTTTAGTCCTTCAGTCACTGAAGGGATGGAGTCCTGCAGAGTTCTCTCCTTATTCTCTAAGACCAAGGTAAAAGCTAAATAGATGATCTTATGGTAGACTTTTTTTTAAAAAAGGCAGTATTAATAGCTATTAAGCTATTGATACTACCTTTTAAAAAAAGCTAAGACAGTAAGGCCGTGATTCACAAAGAAATAAAAACCTCTTGCCATAGGAAAGAAGTGGAAAAGAAAGAAAGAAACCTAGACTGGAAGCTGGTATTGTGTGACTGACAACTGGTAAGCCCCAGTTCACATCAAATGGGGACAATTAAAATCCTTACCTTTTACTACTCACCTATTCTTGACTGCATTCTAAAACCACAAGGTAAAAGAGCAGATTTTTGCCATGCCCCTCACCTATTCTGTGGAAAATCTCTCTAGAGTGGGGTAGTTGAAGAAGATGCGCTGCAGTGCTGACACTCCAGAACAGATTAAGGTGCAGTGGGGATGTTTGACATAAGCCAATAAAACAAGTAAGTAGCTGCACATTCTAGTCACTGTCCTTTGTTGAGAAGGACTGCTGTTGAATCTAATCTCCAATAATGGGATAGGGCAACTGAGAGGTGTTCCACGAGTTTTTTATTTCATTATCAGTCTCAGTGAAGGTGGAGACATAGAAGATGGTAAAACTCACGCCATAACAACAGAAGCCAAAGTTCTCTTTGTTACAAGGTCTTTTAAAAGTTTTTTAGCCAATAGGCTAATACTAAAAGCTTACAAGCATCTACTTAAGCCAATCAATAAACACTGCACATACACCTTACAGAATACAATAGTTGCTTGTTTTGTATTTTTTGCAGCTCAGAAACTTTCTATGCTCCAAAAATTTCAAGGCCTAAAATTCAACTCTGTTTCAAACCTCTATCTATGTAAGCTTATTGCAATGCTGTGAAAATCCTCCACTTTTTCAGTTCCCACAGACTACTTTTCCTAACACTTAGGATGAGTAAATAGTTTTCTGATACCTCTGCTTTTGCAATCTGACTTTGACCTGCTGCCATTCACACCTTCTTATATGCTTGTTTTTGTCCTTTATTTTGCTTATATGAAGTATTTTGCTTATAGGAAGTATCAACAGACAGGGCATGATAATGCCATGAATCATCACATAAAGCTTAAAACAAAACTATCAGGAAGAGTTTGGGTCTTCCTTGGCACAAATTTTCTATTTAAATGGGTGACAGCACTGCTCACTTCTTTTATTCCATTCTTACTAAGGTAAAACTCCCCAATACAATGATGCATGTGAGAAATGAGAGCAGGCCCTGACTTCCAGCCAGTCAATGTCAGTCTGAGGCACCAGCCTCCATGTGTATAACAATATATTAAGGAGCCCTGTGCCCCACAGCCTGTCCATTTAGCTGTCAGAATGGTCTCATGAATGCCTGCAGCTTTGGCTAGGAAGCTTTTGCTTGCTTTGCTTGCAAAGACAGTTTTGGCCACGGTGCAGGAGTCAGCATAATGTAAGGAACACAGGCAGTCTCTAAGGGGCCACCCTGTTTTGGAAACTAAAGAGGCTTTTACTGTTATGGACATGGACAGACTGTGCCAACTGACCACAAGGCAGAGAATACACCTGGGACTCTGCGGTTTACTGTAAGGGACACAGCCAGAGAGGGAGCAGCCTCCGTGCCGTAGTGAGTTAAGAGATAACAGATGTGCTGGCTACCTCATGGGCACGTACAGAGGACAAAAGGTTTGGACAACTTTGGACACCACTTCTTCACACCCATTCTTACCACAAACCTGCAAAGCACCTGGTGGAAATGTAGCCTCAGCCCCACATTGCAAGGAAAATTCACTTCCTTCCATCCAGTGTCATTTAAGATTTTCTAAGTTTCATGCAGAGACGTTTGGGCTGTTTCCAGCAGACTTTCTCTGGCTGTCGGCTCGGGGAGATATGCAGGCTTCCCATGCTCCGTGGCCCCAGCGGCTATTCCCAGCCCTGCGCGGGAGTGGCATTCCTTTCTGCCCACTCCCTTCGCCGAGGCTCAGCCCAGGACACTCCAGCAGCCCTCGTAAGCAGCTCCACTCATCCCCTGGAATTGCACCCTGGGGTCTCGGTACATGTGTTCAGGATGTCGTGAGACTCAGACCAGGTGTCTGAACATCAGTTACATGGGGTCAGTGAGGCTGCAGCTTGAATGTGGGAATGCCTTTCCTCATCCATATGCAGCATGCCCGTGGACTGCACAGATGGATCAGCAGGAGCCAACACTTCGCTGAGAGCAAGACACACACCAGTGTGACAGGGAAAGCCTGTGAAGTTTTCCCACTTTCCTGTCCCTACCTTGGAAAACAATTCTGCTCCCCACAGCTGCAAGGCACAGCAAGCATGGGCAGGACCTGACAATGGAGACCCATGTGGTACAGGCAGAGAACTGACAATTTGTACAGATGCTTTTTTTCCTTCTTTTTATCTCCGATGAACAACAGCTTTGTTTCCAAGCCTGTGTTTCCACAGGGGACTGGGGTGTGCACCAAGGGAGTCAGCTCTGTGTTGAGCCAGGAGCTGCAGCCTCCAGAGGATGGACAGAAGGGCAGGCACACTGCTCAGGCACTGATGGCAAGTCCACAAGGTCCCAGAGTTCCATCGGATGTAAAATCTCATGAGCTCAGAGCGGTGCTTTGTGAGAAGGCTTAAACCTGAGGCAGTTAGTTGTTTTGTAATGACACAACTAGAAGATGACAAAAAAAAAAAAAAAAACACCAAAACCCCCCAAAAACCCCAACTGCAGAACAAAACAAATGTGCTGTATCCCAAATATTTCACTTTGCCCAACATTCCTTTTCTGTATACAGCCTGATTATATATTCAAGTAATTTTGGTCAGATCTTTAAACATCTGGTGAATTATAAAAGGAAAAGTATACTTGGAATAAAGGATTTATTATTTGGCTCCATCATCTAATAGTGAGGTGTGGGTCAGATCTGCAGCTAGGACCTGCCAAAAATAAGCCAAGCCCTATTTATCTGAATGATCTTTACTTGCTAACTTCAGAAAGCTACTTCAAAATAAAGGTCGGGATCATTTACAAATAAATAGGATGCCTGAAATATCCCAGTAAGTGTGCATCCTTGGTAACTGATATCATCTAAATGTTCTTCTGATCTCATGTTTCTAAATAAAAATAGAACTTGTTAGTAAGTTTATATTGGAAATCAGGGGGTTTTCTTGACCAGAAGTCCCCTGTTGAGGAACTACTCCTGGAAAGATATACCAAATGATGCTGCCCTTCCAATTAATATAGAAAGCTCTGGTCAGATTTTAAATTCTGTTCCAGCCCTCTTAAAACATGCTGATTTCCATGAAATTGCCACAAATTTTAAACTTACACATCTGCTTTTCCAGCTTCCCAGCCTCCCTGCAGCCAGCTGGGCTGCACCAGGACCTGCTGGCTGCCTCTGCCTCAGGCTCGCTCCATCCCATCCCAGGGGAGCCCCGGGTCTGCTCACCGGGCACGGGGCCAGCTCCGGGCGCAGCTGTGCTCCCAGAGCGGTGTGAAATGAGCTGTGTGGGAAAAGGCCTGTGAGAAGTGGGGCTTCCCCCTTGGCCTGCCAGCAGCCTGGGAGCTTGGGTTGAATGCTGGGCCTCAGTGCTGACCTCAGCTGTGGTCAGCCATGCCTGTGCCAGGCCACCCTGACCTCCTCCACCTGAGGGCAAACACCCCAGCCTGGCCTCTGCCTGTCTCCATCCCACAACCCTGCCCTGCCCTCCAGGGCTGTGTCTGCCCACCTGGACCTGCTAGAGGGTACAGATCCTGCCCACCTCCCCACCCTGTCTGTGGTTTCATGCCTCCTGGCTCCCCTGCCCACATGGAGCAGCAGCCCATTCTGCTACTGTCCAATCCACAACCACATCACCCCTCATTCCTGGGAAGCACAAAAGTAAAAGCAGAAACTGAAACACTGCATAAAACCAGGTGTGTTCAGAAGATGCAGCAGCCTAGTAAACCATTGTGACTGTCAAAGAGGGGAAACTGCAACAAAAACATGATTCTGCTAAAGTAGGGGAAATTAATCACACAAATGCAAGTTTGCTCATGAACTGTGAGAGGATTTTTCCTTGCTACACGTTGTTTCTAGGGTGTGAAAACAAGGAGCTACCTTTGCCTCAAATCAGCACCTTCAGCTTCCAAATGGACAAAAAAGGGCACTTGGAAACCAGTAATGTTGGTCCTTGGTCATGTTTGCATGATAAAGATCACATACTTTCACTGTGAGCTGAGTCAACTGCTGCTATCAACTAGGTGCTGCCATTTTAAAGAAAATAACTGTTGATAAACATCAGGAAATACTGCAAATTTCACTGTGCTTTTTACTCCCGAGGAGCAAACAGGGTACTGTGAATAAAGCAAGGCAGGAGAAGATAAGCTACCTTCTTAGGCAAAACGATGTAAGCTACTAAATTAACATTGAACTCTCAGATCATCTTGGATCAGTATAACATGATACAAAGAATGTTCCACTCCTTGGCCAACTTTTGGCTTGTCAAAACAAAAGCAAAGAACTAATTAAGAATAATCTGGTCTCAAACAAGAAATGCATTGCTGCAAAAAACCCCTAAAACTAACACTAATACAAAATGTGCTCTGAAGTACTGAATTAAAATATTTATAACAAATGTGTTTGCTTATAGTATAATTGAATAAGCCACAATGCAGCTTTACGTTTTGGGTAAGTCAAATATATTTGGACCTACAAATAATTTTTTTAACAAAATTTAAAAAAATACATAGCAGGTTTAGTATCATAATGCATGAAGGCTTCTTGTGGTAAAATCACTACACAATAATACCCAGATGTCCTACCTTAAAAGCTCAAGGAAAAGCAATGCTGAATTTCTGAAACTGCTTCAGCTACTTTCAGACTAAGGTGAAAAAACAAGTTCATTTTATTACATGACAGTTTACCTAGTCAGGGTTCTTGTCTCCCAGTATCAACACTTTAACTCTGAGAATTCTGAATGGCTGACAGAACTCTGTCTATTCTGCTGCCAAATGCAGAATGACTATATGATATGCCAGTTAATAACTCAATAAAATAGACCTTACTTGAGTATATTATAGTAAGTATTCTTTAACATAATTCTGATCTATAAAGAAGAAAAAGTGAGTAAAGAACGTAAGTGTGACTTCGCACAGAGAGTTAAAAAAACATGAACACATGCAAGAAGCTCCTCATCATCACTAACTTCAGGCAGATACAAGATTTTTCTTTTGGTGTAACCTGTCTTTTGTCCCTGCATGAATAACTTGAATCAGTTATATGATATACCGGATATGACTGTATACAAGCATAGACTCTCTCATTTTTTCCACACAGACATAGAACAAATGACTCTTAAAGAAATCTTTCAAGAAAGAATGATTAATTAGTAAATTAGAATCAGTATCAGTTTCATAGGCATGGCAGAAAAAAAAGCATTTCAAGGAAGAATTTGAAGAGTAACAAGGAAAAGACACATTTAAGGAACTCTCTTACAGATGAGTGGAGCAGACAGCACACAAGAAAGGAGGGACCAAAAATAAGGAATTCAAAGCTATCAACCATGACTACGTTTCCATGTGTGCAATACTGGCTGTGAATGTGTTTGTCTGTCTGGCATCCTAGGACGCTGATGGGGGAAGTCATGGCTCTTAAAAGAACCATAAATTCCCACTCAGGCAGCCATCCTGCTGCCCTTCCACAGGGTGATACAAACTCTGTGACCCTCATCATCGAAACAGCACTGCCAGACCAAGACATGGCTGCTGATGGTGGTGAAAATGAGTGGCTTTGCCTTAGGCAGCTGCCACCTCCTGCATTCAGGATTTCTCATAGCCCTTTAAAAGAGCTGCCCCTTCCTGTCAGCTCCATGACTGAACATAGGAAAAGTCCTCTCTAAACTCCCCAGTAATTCTTCCAGAGTTCAAAGAAATTTTGAATAAAGCAATCAGATGTGCTAGGAGGGTTCCTAAAATGCTAGTGATTTTTTCAAGGTATCATTATTCTGTCTGATTTTCTTATGGAACACCACTCTCACTCAAAGATGAGCCCAACTATACACTTATTTAATCAGACATAAGTAAGCCATGTCTGTCAGTGTGGATATACCTCAAATGAAATTGTTCTAAATTAGCATTGCAATGTATCTTTTTGGGGAATCTCCTAGGCCAGTTCTGAAGCAGCCCATGGGTAGGGAGCCTGGTATTTCCAGGAAGAGGTGGATCCACTTTGCATTCACTAAGTAAGTCATGTGGCAGATGAAATCAATACATCAGATTGATGCCTCCTTCCTAGATCACCTGGACAGTATGCCTGCCTTACCACACTTTTCACACTGTGATCCCAGTGCCTACATTAAGAGAAGACACATTAAGCAGGATGGGCCAAGTGATTACTCCACCCTGGCTTCTTTAGCCTGGAAATCCTGTGTTAATGTAAAAAGTCCTCCTGTTTCAACCAGACAAAACGTTCCAGATGGAATAAAACAGGACACATCTGGGAAAACCTGGATGTGAGATAGCCCAGAGCATTGACACATTTTAACTTAGAGCAATAACTTAGGCACCCATGTCAGCAATCTAATTTCACTACGAAATCAATACAAGTAGTACATTGTACTGTTGGTTTTATTTTTGCTTTTAAAGAATTATTGCTTCTCCCACTTGTTGACATCCTCCATGATATATCCCCTTACAATCTCACAGAAGTGAATTATATCTCATGCACTACTTCAACTGTTTTCTTTCTATATATCTATATATGGTCTCCTGTTAAGATGATAGTTGTGATCTGCTACTTTTGCAAATGTTATTCAAACTTATTCTCTCTCAATTTTCTTTCTTTGATCTGAAAATTTCCTTCTTTGCTGGATATTGCTCTCACCTGATTATAATTTGGAAAAAAAGTAACTTTTGTTAGAGGCAGTTTAAAAAATATACTGAGAGGACATCAATAAAGTAATCAAATGTTACAAAACTACTTAGGGAAAAGTGTTCTTTTCATAAGACAAAAGAAAAAAAATCAGCACTAGCAGAAGATACATTGTCTCTGAAGAGAAAAATAAATACCCAAGAACTATATTTTTGATGCGTTATTAGCAGAGATAGAAAGGGAGAAGAAATCTGTAAACTTGGTGGAACTTCAGGTAGTTAATACTACTTAATTTTATTTAAGACATGTGAATTATTAAATCTACAATTCAGAGTAGTTCCAAAGTTATTTGAGGCCTTTAACATCACTGTCCGATGTACGCCAAAGAGCGCTAAAGATAACTGCGCCTGATCCACTCCATTTGGCTGTCTGTCCTGGCACTTCCATTCAGGGACTTCTCTTCCTTAGTTCTTCAAGCCTGCAACCAGCATCCTCTTCTCTTGCCAGAGACACCATTTTTTTCTCTCCCAGTTCTCTGATATCCTAAACATCCTCCTTCTTTTTCTTCCTCTCATTCCTTTTTCTGCTGAGAAACATTCGTCTCCCTAAGAGCCAGCAGCAGCCTGCCAGGCAAAACACTCAGTCAAACTCTGAGTTCTGCTCTACCTCTCTCCCTCTTTCCTGGCCTTTCCTTAGTCTCCCTCCAATTTCTTCCTATGTGCAATTTTTCTCATTCAACACCACTTACATCCAGCAGCTGTAACTCATTCACATATGGCTGTCAAAGTCAGCAGCTCTGCCTGTCTCGTCACAGGCAGAACCATGACTTTCAAGACCAGGTCCTAAAGACTGTAATAACTAATAGCAGGTTTTTTAATTCAAGCTAAAAAAACATTTAATAACATTAGCACATTGATCTGTGTAACAAATAGGAGAAGATTCAGTGTGACAAACAGGATTACAATATAAAGGATATGACTGCCAGCAATTCTGGCAATTATTCAGGTACTGCTGCTTCCCACTGACACCCACTTTGGTACTTTGCAAACATATTTGACCAGAGCGGTCACTGCAAGGAGAAGCCCAACCCTCCTCCCACCCCCAGCTGCCTGTTTCCAACCCCATGCCAGCCCAGGTTTCTATGAATACAAGTGATGATCTGACCCAGGATAAAGTTAGCTCTCAGCCCTCTTCTTTTTTGGGGTAGTGATCAGTGCAAACAAGGAATTTTCCAATTCAGTTCCCCTCAGGACTACAGAAAGACCTGGGCTGGCCAAGGGAAGGAAGCAGCATATGAGTGGAAAATAGGATAAATATTGTGGTGGTAGTGCAGCTTATTTTTTCATGGAAACATGACCAGACTTCCCCATTAACATTCAGTAGAGTGTTTAATCTCCTACACAGCTGCCATCTTAGCAACTACTAAATCTGAGAAATTTAGAAGATCACACTCCATCCATTAACTGAGATATTTTGAACACCTCTTCTGTATACCTCAATCTTAACATCACAGCCTGCAGTCTACTGTAACAACACAAAGGAGAATGAATTAGTCCATGCTATAGCTAAAACTCAGGTATCGTACTATGCACACTACAACACAACTTCATAAAAGAAGAGTCATAATGGCACTGGTTTATGTCAACTGATCCCAGTGATATCATTACTGGGCATAAAACATTTGCAGTTATCAGCAGCCTGCTCTGGTTTCAGTAGCACATGGTAATTTTATCATCCATTCAGCACTGTGCAGCAGAACAATGTTTGTATCTAAATGAGGCAAAGACAAGCAGCACATGACACTTAAGGTTCTTGCTCCTGTCCCTTCCCACAGGATCCCCAGCCAGACAGCTCTTGCTCAGGCATGATGTGGAAAGATCAACCATCCATGCAGGCTGATGGGCAAGTGCTACACGCAGCTGGAGTGCAGGATTATCGTGTGTCACAACACCTGCTGCAAAAGCCCTAGTATTTCCCATTCCTTAACACAGTATGCCATCTCACCACAAAGATGTAGCCTATCATCACACATCTATATGGAGTGGAAAGTCATAAAGTTGCAGAGAGTAGGATTAAAATATAAGTAGGATAGGTTTTGAAAAAATGTAATCACTAGGTCCCACTAGCACATGACCACAGAGTCTTACTCACACTTGTGGCTGACCAATAAGTGCAGCCACAAGCCAAGCCTAACAACCTCAGTCTTCTATATTCAGGCCTAATTCCAAAATCTATTCCCATTAATGACAATCTCTCCCTTAAACTCACTAAGCTTTGTAACGTGCAAATGTTGCACTCTCCTATATATTACCTCTCACATCTTTCACATCCTTGTGACGATGCAAGAGTTTAGTAACTTCTGCTTACATCAACAACTCAGGGAGATAGTTGCAACCACCTATATGGCACATAACACCTGTTTTTGGATTTAACAATTTAATTTAAATAACGACTTGTTTATAAACTCTGACTTGTAGAAAGAAGCTTTACAGACCTCAGATGAGGTTTGTATGTAACTGAAAACATTTCACCTGCAGGTTAACTTTACCAAAGCACTCATTGGTATCTACAGCACTGCATTTCTGGTGTGTTTCTTACAAAAACAAAGAAGTTGTTAGGTTTGTTTCACTATCGCTTTAACAAACTACCCAATTTGAGCAAAGTTAACAGTGGAATACTTCAAACAATCTGACACTTGAAGCATTACGCTTCTCTGCTGAACATAATTTTGTTGAAGGCAGCAATCTGTAAGGCTTGCAGAGATGATTTTTTAGTTGTTTCTTTTAATAGAAAGATAGATAAGCCATCTGGCAAGGAAAATGCAGTTCCTCACTTCTTGGTACCAAGGAAACTGCTTTTTCCTCCTCTTCTCAGTAAAAGTCAGAAGATGTTTTACTTACGGCGTCCACTTTGACGGCTGTCAGCACAACTTCCATCAGGATCAGCAAAAGCCCCGTATTCCTGCAGGGAAAGGTGAATAAGGACGATATTGTTTTAAGCTAGTGCAAAACAAGCACGCGATAACGCTCTACAGTTAAAGGTGACAATACGACTTTAAAAAAGTTATTTCCAAAAGCCTACCGAGCGGAATTACTTACTGATAAAGGAAAATACGTGCACTGGGAAGCTGCGGGATGTCCATTTTCGCTCCTTCCCTGGCCGGGGGCTCGGCTCAGGGCTCCCTCCCGCCGGACGGCCACCCCTGCAAGGCAGATAAGAGCTCGCTCGTAACTCCGCTCCCCCCGCCGGCAGTCTCCGGGCTGGGCGACGCCGCTGCCGGGGCAG